>OZ014508.1:46053677-46361177 GCA_963966075.1 Aphodius sticticus | reverse complement strand
GGTAATCCAACTACACACATCCCATTTCATCGAGATCGCTCTTATCTGCATGTAATGCACTACAACTAGTTTGCCAAGATTTGGCAGATATTTTGATTCTATTACAGTATTTTCAGATCATCAGCGTTTGACACTGCTGTATAGTATGATAAAGTCATGTGTCTGGCCACATCAGATTTTTTTAAACCGATTTTAAAACCGTTGTGTTTTAGATATTCGAAAACCGGTTTTAGATACCAGTTTACAGTTACAATTACAACATGTAAAAATAAAAAGGTACATACTTACAAAATGCCATTTAGTTTGAAAAAAAAATAATAAACATAAGTAATATTAACGTTTATTTTCTCAATAACTCAACTGGTTATATCCTCATTGAGTAAGAATGAAGGGCAGTTGTTGAAAACTCCCTTGGCCCCTTCTACTCGTATAGACGAGCACGGCATACTTTTTATTTTTGGTAGGTAGTTTCCGGTTTGTGTCGCCTACATCCGGTGACGAACACGGGCCAATAATAGAACCGAACCCGATTTACTTCACCGTCCGGACATAGGGTATCGTTGATCAGCTGCCTCTGGCTGTAAAGAACGCCACATCTGGAGTTCCTAACGACTCTCTTAATAAAACGGCTATCTTTGTTAATATGCTGTTTGTAAAACAAATACATTTTGTTTTTATTTATGATCAAAATTAGACGATGATTTGCGCATTCGACATGCCACAATACCAAAAAAATCTGATGTGGCCAGGCACATGATTTTAACATACTATATATAAAATTAATAGTTAACTGCATGAGATTCTATTTGATCAATATCGGTGGTGTCTGCATTTAAATTAAACTAGTTAGCCAGAGTTTGACTGATATTTTGATACTATTGACATTAGGTATTCTCAAAACATCAGTGTTTGCCACTACCTACTGTCATTAGAATGAAAATATCTGTCAAGTTCTGGCTAACTAGTTTTGTAATAATGCCGACACGACCGATCTCGATCAAATAGAACTTGCTCATGCAGCTAAACTATAAATTTTACGAAAAAATTTCATAGACATAAATTATTCAGAATTTCCTCTACTTTAATTTTTTATTCAACTATTTTGCCGACACCTTAGTAGTTTCTCCGGAATCGTCGCCACAAAAAAACGAGTTTTTGTGTTTAGCATAAAATAACATGAAATTAGTTAAATTCGAAGTAGTTAAAATACAAGAAATAATAAAATCGCGGTGGTAGGTGTAGGTACCTTTGCGGAAATTGTGCAGAGATTCGAATAACATACAGTCCACAAAAAATTGGCTGTAGAGAAAACAATATTATTAATTTGTCATAATACTTTTTTGCTGACAAACACACTGATTGAATTATGACAAATTATATGACTTCGCAACAATAGGTAAAAATCATATCTCGCGGGTGTGATTTAAGCGTGCATTATTTAAATATATATAAAAAATATACATTTTTTATTTTACCCGAATTATTATGTAACAATTAAATAACATATTTTTAACCGATATGTTTTATATTTTGCCCACACAGTACAGTTAGGATATAAAAAGGGTCTCAAACACGGAAGGATTATGTACGAAGGAGATCAACCTTGATAATGTCAGGATAATGGACAAAGAACTACCATTTGTAAAACGATTTGTACTTACAGCTCCACTGGAAAAAGTTGAAATTGTATAATTTCGAATTCTGGGATATAAAATATAAAGCCGTTTCATAAATCTCATGTCAATATAATAAATTCTTAATATAATAATTCTATATATATATATATATATATATATATATATATATATATATATATATATATATAGGAAAGCTGGTTAATCGACGGTAAGATATAAAGGAGAAAGGTATTTTATGACGGAATTGCCCGACGAATACGTTTCTCCTTTATATATATATATATATATATATATATATATATATATATATATATATATATATATATATTCATTTTATTTGTCACTTCACTTATCTCTTTTATTATTAATAATACAAATTATAATACAAATGTCTGTCAATATGCTTTTAGGTCAAATATTTATTCGAGAAATAAGTAAAATAGACGGTATTTTTACAAAATTGTTAATATCATTTATGTATTAGGTATGTTATTACTATAGGTATGTTTGATTGCTGGCCGCGATCTTTTCAATTGAGCGCGTTCCGATATTTTTGATCGCAAATTTGAAATACTTGCTACCTATTGGTGTAATCAGTTTGGCTCAGACGTCAAAAGAGCAATCGAACTGCACTTTAGCCAACTGATCGCTAATCAGAACAGAACTAAGCGCGGCCAGCAATCGAACACTACTCATATTGAAAAGGTTTTAACGACATAATTTGTCAAATTGATATTACTACTTATATTGTTTGCAGTTTGCAAAAAGTGTAACACCCTTTTCCAATAGCACTACTCTTAATCGTTATAACGTCTAAGGAGAACTATACACACACTAAGAATACTATCTGAACAGTAATAAATGTGCGCTACGAATGCCTATGTATATGAATGAATAATAATAAAAGTATCCAGGGCTTGGACCGAATGTAGGGGTATTCTGCCGGGGAATACCCGTGTTTTCTAACGGCGCGCAACGGTACCGTACGACAAGGGTACAAAGTTCGTCTCAAGTGTTGTTATCAAAACAATATTGTCCTCTCACGTTCCAAAAGTATGTTCTCCTTTTTATACTTTTTACTGCTGTGTTCTTCGAAAGTAATATCTTAATCGACCGTTTCCATTTCGACAAAGCTTGCGCGAAATTTGTGAATAACCGTGTTTTGGGTGGTGACACTCCTTAGTGGAAGGCCATAGTTTGACGCATGACGTAAGGTTTATTACTAATGAACAGTTACCACTAATTGGCGTGAAATACGTCACTGTGGTTGCCCTTTCTCAGTATATATAAGGTTGATTTATTTCAAATTTAAAGCCTAACCTGAGCCCGTGCCCCTATCCCGAAAAACAGTACACTGTTTTGCAGTGGCGGCTCGTAGCTAAAATTAGTGGGGGTGCTACCCCAGAGATTTTTTTGCCTTTGTTTTAAAAAATATTGTTTAAAAGGAAAACACATGTATAAACGGAAAATTTATTCAGAAACTTGATATAATCGTAAGAAAATTTAGGAAATGAAAGAAATGGAAACGGTTTTCTTATTTACTATAACCTAAATTCTTAAATTTTACATTCATTAATAAATTTATGTAAGAAATACTTTTTCTAATAACTACTTTCAATTTGGCAGGTGATAGAGACCTGCTTTGTCACCGGAAATCGTCCACATGCAAAATTTCAACTCTATTGGACATTGGGAAGTAGGTAAAATATCGGTTACAAGATTTAAATGTAACAAACAAACAAACGAAGTTAAGATAAGCGTAGTAATAACTGCAGTAACGCCAAAAAATGAAATTCATTATTCTTGTTTTAATTTCCGCGATAAGATCTATAATTTTTGCCTTAATTTCTGGATAAGAACAGAGGATTTTCTCTTCATCGAAAGCACTGGAACATATATATATATATATATATATTCATTTTATTTGTCACTTCACTTATCTCTTTTATTATTAATAATACAAATTATAATACAAATGTCTGTCAATATGCTTTTAGGTCAAATATTTATTCGAGAAATAAGTAAAATAGACGGTATTTTTACAAAATTGTTAATATCATTTATGTATTAGAAATGTATTTCCAAAAATTAAACTTATCGTGGTTAATATTTTTCTTATTAATTAAAAATTAATAAGAATTAAATTCATAATTCCATTTGGTACATTGATAATAACTTCCTAGTATTACAATAATTAAAAGGTCATAAAAAGTTTAATTTTAAAGAAAAGAGAAATATTGAGGATATTTTCCAATATGAAACCAAGGTGGTGGGATTAATCATAAAGATTTTTATTATTTACTTGCGAACTCGGACAGACTTGTTGCAAATCCCACTCAATCTACATTGATATTACGCTGCACTGTCTGTTTATTGTTGGTTTAGCACGAAACGGACTACTGCAAGCAAGGTCGGGTAATTTTCCATGCTTGGTGCGTTTGTAATTCGTCATCCGATAACGTCAATAACCAGTAAACGTAACATTGGCTTGTCGGAAATTTACACCGATTCGCGGATTTTACACGTGCGAATCTGCTTGAAGTCCCAGGCCAGAGGAAACTGGTGGACCTTTGACTTTAACGAGCCATTAGATCAATGCATCATGCTGCATGACACACATATATTGCGGACTGTTGTATTGGTTTAAAGCCCCCTTTACGAAAGTCTAACGTAATTATATTCACAATGTGGTCGGAGGAAGTGGCATCTTCATAAACCAGTACTATGTTGGCATAGTTCCTTTATCTATCGGCGTCCCGAGCAGACTCAGTACAGTTAGTTGAGTTAACTAAAATTTAAGAAAATGGTTTAGTACGAAGTAGAATAACCTTGAGAATGTCTTGAAATAACGAATATTCTCTCTAATAATCTCAGAACAAAGATACATACAATGTGGTGCCAAATTTTTTTTGCAAAACGTTTATCAGATAAACTAAACTCCTGCTTCGAGGAGGGTCTGGTACCAGAGAAGGTGACGCGGTTCCACAACAAGGGAAACCCATCGGAATGCTCCAACTATAGACCAGTGCCCGTACTGCCAGTATTCTTAATGGTGTGAGATGTGGCCAAACTCATCAGTTTGGATTCCAAAAGAGTCGTCATGTTCGACTTTTTCAATGTGTAAGTAACCCAAGTAACCCTGCTGGGACCGTTTACATTCAGCCTCTACGTAAACTACATGTCAAAGACTGTAACAAAAAACAGCATCTATCCCAGAGGTGAACAGCCACATTGTAAAATGCAAAAATATGGTCTGCATGGAATGATCTTAGTAAAACATCCATTTTATAACAGAAAAGGATATATCCATAGAGAAGGCATCAGCAAGCTTCAGGGTCAGCCTGGACACACGGCTGACCTGGCAAAACTATGTGGAGGAACTGTCCGCAAAGCGCCATTTGTCGCCATTTACACAGTACAACGAATCCGGGAGATCGTTGGCCAAAAGGCAGCGCTCCTTACGTAGGGACCATGCCATGTTCCACTCCAAAATGGCGTACGTTATTGAGCTCTGGAGTAACTTAGCATTTGCGGAGAAAATTCATAATCCACAAGAAGGCAGTAAGGGGCATTAAGCAGGTAAACCAAACCTATCACCGTATACAACTATTTACAGTCATCAGCATCATCTATCGAGATAGAAAGCACATCTGCACCATCAACAACGCACCAGCAAAACATTCAAGAATGCCCTGAAAATGATTCTACGGTATAGAGGGTACTGTCGAATATGCGAAAAGATATATCGTATCCCCTGGATCAGACGATTCTATATCCACTTTTTTCGAAAATCGATTTTATTTGTTCATTTTATTCACTGTTCGTAGATCTACCATACAGTGAAATCATATCTTGTTTATGTCTATTGGTTACGGGATCTACAGATGCTGTTTTGTTCTATGTCCATCGTCTGACATAATATTTAGGATTAGCAGCACCCCCTATTGATATTATGCATCCCATCCACATGATATTATGGATAACATTTAATATAATGAGTCCCTTTTCCTTAAATAATCCTTTCTTTATACTTGTACAATACATAATCCTTAATCCTTAATGTGAGTAGCCATCCTCTAGTTTAAGAAAAAGATACAAAAATCGTTGTATGGCACTGTGATCTCCACAGTTCCAACGCCGTGGTATTCACTGTTCTGCGCATGCGCACACGGGAAGCTGCGCGCGAGGCAGTGGCCTGCTAGTGATAGAGAGAGGCACTGTCGCTCCCGCAGTTCTAAGGCTGGGGCCACGGACCGAGCGACAGGGGGGCATTGTCGTCGGCGATCGTTGAGTATATATCTATATATACGTATGTATATAGACACAACGGTCGCCGACGCCACCGCTCCGCTGTCGCTCGGTCCGTGGCCCCAGCCTAACGCTGCACACCCTGCCGTGCTGGTGGAAGGTATATTTACAAACTGCAGATGGCATTTCAAAACGTATTTTAGAACCATTCCAGTGTTTTCGATGGAGAGAAACTCCTCTGTTCTTATCCAGAAATTACGGCAAAAATTATAGATCTTATCGCGCAAATTAAAACAAGAATAATGAATTTCATTTTTTGGCGTTACTGCAGTTATTACTACGCTTATCTTAACTTCGCTTGTTTGTTTGTTACATTTAAATCTTGTAATCGATATTTTACCTACTTCCCAATGTCCAATAGAGTTGAAATTTTGCATGTGGACGATTTCCGGTGACAAAGCAGGTCTCTATCACTAACAATCAAAAAATTTGAACGTAGTTATTAGAAAAAGTATTTCTTACATAAATTTATTAATGAATGTAAAATTTAAGAATTTAGGTTATAGTAAATAAGAAAACCGTTTCCTTTTCTTTCATTTCCTAAATTTTCTTACGATTATATCAAGTTTCTGAATAAATTTTCCGTTTATACATGTGTTTTCCTTTTAAACAATATTTTTTAAAACAAAGGCAAAAAAATCTCTGGGGCAGCACCCCCACTAATTTTAGCTACGAGCCGCCACTGCAAAACAGTGTACTGTTTTTCGCGATAGGGGCACGGGCTCAGGTTAGGCTTTAAATTTGAAATAAATCAACCTTATATATACTGAGAAAGGGCAACCACAGTGACGTATTTCACGCCAATTAGTGGTAACTGTCCATTAGTAATAAACCTTACGTCATGCGTCAAACTATGGCCTTCCCCTAAGGAGTGTCACCACCCAAAACACGGTTATTCACAAATTTAATTTCGCGCAAGCCTTGTCGAAATGGAAACGGTCGATTAAGATATTACTTTCGAAGAACACAGCAGTAAAAAGTATAAAAAGGAGAACTTACTTTTGGAACGTGAGAGGACAATATTGTTTTGATAACAACACTTGAGACGAACCTTGTACCCTTGTCGTACGGTACCGTTGCGCGCCGTTAGAAAACACGGGTATTCCCCGGCAGAATACCCCTACATTCGGTCCAAGCCCTGGATACTTTTATTATTATTCATTCATATACATAGGCATTCGTAGCGCACATTTATTACTGTTCAGATAGTATTCTTAGTGTGTGTATAGTTCTCCTTAGACGTTATAACGATTAAGAGTAGTGCTATTGGAAAAGGGTGTTACACTTTTTGCAAACTGCAAACAATATAAGTAGTAATATCAATTTGACAAATTATGTCGTTAAAACCTTTTCAATATGAGTAGTGTTCGATTGCTGGCCGCGCTTAGTTCTGTTCTGATTAGCGATCAGTTGGCTAAAGTGCAGTTCGATTGCTCTTTTGACGTCTGAGCCAAACTGATTACACCAATAGGTAGCAAGTATTTCAAATTTGCGATCAAAAATATCGGAACGCGCTCAATTGAAAAGATCGCGGCCAGCAATCAAACATACCTATAGTAATAAAGTTTGAATATTTTCCGTTTCTTCAATAATTTTATTCAATACTGTTAACAATTTCCGATCTTTCAATTCTGACCAGCCAAAGGGAGACCATTTGGCGCCCCTTTGCACGCGGCGCCCGGGGCATAATACCCCCCTTGCCCCCCCCCCTCGCTCCGCCACTGTTTGCAGTACACATTCTGCAAACATAAGATACGATGAGTTTGACGTTATATATGTCATGCATAAAATGTTTGAATAGTTTACTAACAAGCCATACCATACGACTTCCCATGTGTAGTCATGCCTCCTAAACCCGCCTCGACCCGCCGGGTATGATTCTGCACAGGATGGGGAGCCATACGGTATAGGAATGCGGGGGCTGCGGTCAACCCTCTTCGTTAGGAAACCTGAACAGACAAAACCACGTTAGGGTTTTATATTATAGTTTATATTCATTTGTTTTGTAAATATTTGTTCCGTGTTATACCCCCCACATTTAATGTGGTGAGCGTATATTGAGCTGGACACACCATTTGTAACACCCTTAAGGAGGCGTGGATTTGATCAGAATTGAAAACTGAATCGATTGAGCTATGTCCGTCTGTCTGTCCGTCTGTCTGTCCGTCTGTGTACACGATAACTGCCGTAATTTTGAAGTAATTGATCTGAAATTTGGTATACATGCTTATCTCTTAAAAAGTAAGGACAAGTTTCTGAATGGGCAAAATCGGTTCACTTGTTTTTTTTTAATATTTTACGGTGAGGGGTATTTTAACTTCAGCACGGCTGAAGATAATTTTCTTACTAGGTTGTTAATATCATTAACAATAACAAAAATAGGTAGGTAAGTTGTTTGTCATAAAATATAAAATAATATAATTTGGTAGGTACTTAAATTCATAATTATATGATGTTTTAGACAAAAAGGCGTTGATAGAATAAATTACTTCCCGTTTACGGCTGTAGAAATGTGCAGAATTGTTCTTCTATCTTCCTTATTCTTCCAAAGTAGTTTCACTATAAATTTAATAATCTAAAACCAACAAACATATATTACCGGAATAACTGGAAATGAATTTTTTCATTGAAGTTACTCTAAAATGTCATGGTGAAGAGTTAGAACAATGAGAATCTGTGACTCGCTCTCCTAAATAATTTAAGAAACTAAACATTGAATACTATGATTCTGAAGCGACAATCCGTGTACAATAAAACTAGGTACAAAACTATTGTGTTATTTAGAAATTTGCTGTACGAAATTTTATGACGTACTGGTGTCAACAACGCACAAGCTCATAATTTCCAAAAAGAAAATTAACCGTAAGGGGTGTCCCAAAATATCAGAGTGAGAGACGAGAGATCGCATATGAAGTTCTTGAAAGCCACGCGCCATTTCGAACCGAAAACCGATTTTACACAATATTAAATATCGAGTTAACTTGGTGTAATGTCTCGATGGTCGATTCGCTGGTCGTTATAGTTGTTCACCTTGGATGAACTCACAGCACAACAATGCAGACCGCGCGCTCAGCACTTTACAATTTTACGAACGTCCGAAGAGACAACAGAGTCGAGCGTTGTCAAGCTAACTTGTTTAGCCGACCTCACTGCCGAGCTTCTTCAGTCTTCACGTATAGTATTGGGACATACCTACATACTACTGATATATATCCAGAGCATGGATTTTAAGTGGGGTTGTAAATAAACCGACTGTCCAGAATTGGGCGGGACAGTCCTAAATTTTGAAATGTCCAAAATTTCAAAAAGAAACATCCATAAAATTATAATAATTTTGTTAGCATAGATAGAATAGTATAACTTCATACTCTGTAGTGTTAATATGGTCGATTGGAGTAAACAGTTTATTGGAGTAAGAATTTTCGAAAACAACTGGCCTCCACACACAATAATTTACTGGTTTGGGCTATTTCCATTTGTGACATACACAGTGATCTAAAATGACTGAGGACCAGTTGAATTTCCCGCCACTTTTAATAAATCTGATGTTGGCAATGGTTGCAAATGACAGCTGTTATTTTGGTCCAGTGGCGTAGGTGTTCCTTCTTGTAAAAGGATTCATTCTCTGATTATAATTACTAACTTAAGAAAGCTTAATTTAATTTAAGAAAACTGGATGCACTTACCAGAATAATGAAAAATCTTTAATATTGTGTTTTTAGAAAGACTCTTCAAGAACCCAATAACAAATTAATTAAGAAAAAGATGAAATATCGTTGCAGAGGAACGTAACCCTTACTGACGAGTTCACTATGGTATCTGACAGTGATCATAATCTGTATCATGCACGCATACCATCTTAGTAACACTAAATAAGTTCAAAACTGTGGCGGAAAATTCAACCTGCCCTCAGTCATTTTAGATCACCCGTTATATTTTAATCTCGACGTTTTGAATATTAAGTCTCACTAATCTTCGTGAGAGTAAGTTTGAAAACGGTTTTGAGAAATTAATAGGCGTGGACTGAATGACTACTCTGGTTTAGAATGAGACAAAATTGAAACATTAAATTGATACAATTTAACTGATACATTGCAAATTTTACAGGCGTTTTCTTAAATATAACAAAAATTATGTAATATGTAAAATTAGCAAAGTAATTAATAGAATAATAATTACGAAAATAAATCCCATTATTGGTAATCATTAGGAAAATTCTCGGTCGAATCTAACATCGGACAGTTTTCTATACGTAAAGACAGAAATTATAAAATTAACATATTGAATCGGTTAAGCAGAAACGCAGCATGCTTCGACACTGCAAGTTCTTGAAAATTGATAATATTCTTGATTGGTGAAACAATAGGAAGAAACGAAAATATTTTGCAGTGTCATTTGCGTATTATTGTATATGCCAGAAACAATTTTAGAGCAATTTGCTGAACACAAACTTCTTAAAACATGGTAAAAACTGTTATCTTATACACTTTTATCCTATAAATTAACACACTACAATTTTTAACTGGATAAAAAAAAACATGTAGTGTATGGGTAAATATCGAACATTTCACAGATTTGCAATTGAAGTAAATTAAAAAAAATACGCATTTTTTTGTCAAAAACTAGGCAAAATTCAAAATGTCTTCCTTCTAATTCAGATTCTACGCAAACAAACATATGAACATCGATTGAAACTTTGTTGATTTTGGCTATTGTAGTTTCGATCATTGTATTTTTGACAAATTAAGTAATTGGAAATCTGTGCTCTGATGTCTACTCAGTTTATCGATTCCTTTTTATTAAGATAATAATAGTGGTGTGCTAATTTATTACATTTAACATCTAAAAAACAAAATTTTGTTTTTTTTATTTTCATTTGTAAATAAAAATTTAATTAATTTTTTCAGCCGGTAAGAACCCCCAAACAATTTGTATGACTATTAAAGATTCTGAAAACAATATTGGTTACATTTTTGTTGATATTATAGATCCGGGAGCCGCTATACAGGGTGATATCAGTTTTAAACGAAACTGTATATTATTGTTTGCTAACTGTAATGTCCCTTGAGGTCTTTTTAATTTATATTCAGTATGTCCTATATCTATTTTTACTCGTTTTTTTGTGATATTAGCAATTTAAAGTGTAGTACGCTATTATACAGTGTGTATCAGCCAAATGGAATAAATTCGATAATAAATAAATGGGGGCGTTTGAAAAAACGCTCGGACACGTCGATTTGTATTTGTAGTTGCGCACTTTTTTCAGTAAAAACTTTTCATACAGGGTGTCTCGTGTAACAGTGGCCAATACGAACTTTCTTATTTTAAATGGAACACCCTGTATATTATTCAATTTTTTGATTCCTCTGTAAATTCTAGACATATTTTATGTACAATGTCCTATACCTATCTTCAACTGTTCCAGATTTATTTCCAAAATTAACATAAAAAAGTAAAATTATTTGATTAAAGAAATTCGATAGAAAAAAAAACTTATAAATAATACTGTTTATTTCTTGATAACATAAAACACACAAAAAAGTGAATGCTAATGTAGGAAATGTTCAAAATGCTCGCAGCGAACTTCTTGGCAACATCCTAGCCTTAAATAAAAATTTCTTCGGACGTTAATCAACATCTAAGGCGTAACCGATCTAATCGCAAGCGTTATTTGTCTTCTTAAGTCAGCTAAGTTGAGGGGTTTAGTTTTGTATACAATACTTTTGACATATCCCCATAAGAAGTAATCTAATGGCGTCAGATCAGGGGATCGTGCTGGCCATTCAATCGATCCTCGCCTGCCTATCCACCGATTGGTAAACACTCGGTTGAGGTACTGCCGGACATTGATTCGGTAATGGAGCGGTGCTCCATCTTGCTGAAACCATATCAAATTCGCTGGAACTTGTGGGTTTGCTGGATCAGGATATAAGTTTGTCAAAGTTGGCAAGACAGTATTTTGGAGCAGCGCTAAATAATTATTGCCATCCAAATTGCCATCAATAAAAAAGGGACCTACGATATTATCTCCAACAATTCCTGCCCAAACATTAACCTTTTCAGGGTATTGCGTATGTTCTTCTCTCATCCAGTGTGGATTTTCCCTAGACCAATAGCGGCAATTTTGACGATTAGCATGACCGCAAGCGTAAAGGTGCACTCATCAGAAAACAAAACATGCTCTAATTGGATGACATTGTTATCTAACATTGCCATCATTTCTTCGCAAAAATACGGTTCTCCTATCAAAGTCATCTTCCATGAGCTCGTGAGTTGGTATCATTTTATAGGGTTGCATTTTATTTTCTTTTAATGTTCTAAAAATCGTTGAATGACTAACATCGAACGTTGTGGCTGCTTGTCGAGTAGAAGTTTTCCTCAAACTCAAGCATAATTGTTGCATTGCCAGCTGATTTTATTATCTGCCTTACATGTCCAAGCTCGCGAAACTGCTTCTCTATTTTACTAATTGTCCCTTGGGATATAGGCGGCAAATTTGGAAATTTTTCTTGAAATAACCTAGCAACTTCTATTTGTGTCCGTGTATTATCTCCATAACCAATCATTTGTAGAATGGTTATTTTGTGCATTTCTGTTAAATGAACCATTTTTATGATGTACAGTTAATGAAATTCAAAAGACTATAACCATAACTATAACACTGACAGCTCCTGTCATGCAGTTAGACAACACTTTATTAAGGCTAGGGCAGCTTGGTTTTTATTTCATCAGTACATAAAAAGAACACTGAAATGGTTTTTGCCAATAGTTTTTGCTTACTTTATCGTTATCAATACCTAAATGTTAAATAAGTATTGAGTGTGTTGTATCGAATTTCTGTAATCAACTAACTTTATTTTTTAATGTTAATTTTTGAAATAAATCTGAAAACACTTAATTTTTCCGAAACAATTGAAGATAGGTATAGGACATTGTACATAAAATATGTCTAGAATTTACTGAGGAATCCAAAAATTGAATAATATTGAATAATATACAGGGTGTTCCATTTAAAATAAGAAAGTTAGTATTGGCCATTGTTACACGAGACAGTTTTTACTGAAAAAAATGCGCAACCACAAATACAATTCGACGTGTCCGAGCGTTTTTTCAAACACGCCCATTTATTTATTATCGAATTTATTCCATTTGGCTGATACACACTGTATATTGGTCTGTATACAGTGTGTTGGGTAGTTTTATGTAAAATATTTAAAGGATTACAGAATACGTCATTTAGAAGCTATTTAACTAGATTGATTTATCTGAAAAGTATTACGGTTATCAAGATTTTACGAAATTTTGTTATTGTTGCAAACGTAAACAGTTTACTTTTAGGTAGACTGTTGTGAAAATTTGTTCATTTGTGAAAATTTTGCTCAGACGTTTCTTTATAGTGGTATGTGCGCTCACACATAAAACGCTAAAACCTTACTTACTAAGCAACGCTTGAGAACGGATTTGTATTCACTACAAAAAACAACCAACAATATGCACTTACTGTCATGGTTAATGGATTCAAAATGGGTTATTTTTGTGGAGAGACAATTCAAAATTGGGGAATATGAATGTAATATGAGTATATTGATAACGTGAATGGAAAGTGGGTTATTTGGAGGTGTTTTCGATAGATTTGATTAACTCTGAATAAAATCCGAATCTAATGTGCCTATCAGTTGGTGCTTTTGCATATTTGGTTTTTATGAGTGAGCACATAAATCACAGCAAAGAAACGCGGTCTGTTCAACACTTTTAGAAGTCAAGAAATTTTGACGATAGTTAGTACAGGGTTTACTTTAGTAGTAATTTGAAGTTTTTAGGTCCCTGTTTCGTTTGTCATACGCTTGGCAAATAGCGCAAAATATACTTTAAAAAAATTTCATATTAAATTGTTATATCTTGATAACCGTAGTACTTGGTATAGGATAAATCTAGTTAAGCAGGTTCTAAATTACACCTCTTCTACTACCCATTAAACACTTTACATCAAACTACCAACTAGCCTGTATACAAGCCAATATTAAGGCCAGTACTCACATTAAATTTTCGTTAAATTGCAAATATAACAAATAGTAATATTTGGTGTATAACATACTAGATATAAATTGAAGAAAAGTAAAAAGCTCACGGAAAAGTAATTTCAAAATGTTAAAAATGAATACGTGGTAGTATCACCCTGTATACATATTATATATAGTAATATATACTAAATATATATAGCATATAGTAATTACTGGTTTTGATGATTGTCTGACAAAGTTCTTAAATAATATCTGCAAAAATTTTGAGTTTTTAAGACCAGCAGTTGGCAGTTGGCAGTTGGCAGTTGCCGTTTTTTTGTCATAAAATTGAATATTTCAGGTACTAAAACTGAATAATTTGTCTGCCACGTGCAACATCCAGAATAAATGAAAATAATTGAAATGATGGACCAAACAACTTTTGCATAAAATATGTTTTTCTATCTCTCAAGATGAACCACAGCGACTCTAGTGAATCACCTTGGCTTAAACACGAAAATTACCAAGGTTGCCTCATCATTCATGTCTTTACCTCGTTGCACATGATCAATAGATGCCTAGAGGCTGGTGTCCTCCTTGATGCATTGACATCCGCCAAATGCATGGGACACAGATCAAATCCAGGTAACTACAGATCGATCTCACTGCTGCCTATATTCTTAAGGTTGGTGAAACCAGTAATCTACAATCGCTTGGTGAACTTTGTAAGAACATCCAATTTGAATTTAGACGGTGAAACAAGAGACGCTGGACTAGTGCATCCAATCCCGGAAACCCGGGATCGCGCAATTTCCGGTCTTTTCTGGTACCGGATTTTTAATAGAACTTTAATACCTCTTCCAGACTCTCGCGAGACATAGCGAGAGACCGCGAATCGGGAAAGTGTGGATTCCACACTCGCCCAAATTTGCTAACATTCGAATTGTCAGTTAAGTCTCTACGGATGCAGATAGTCGGATAAAAATCACGCGTTCGCCGAGCGACTCGCCTCTGATGTGCGCTCTCGTATCGATCCATTCAAACTGGATTGTTGACGAGGCGCATAGCAGTTTGTGTGTGTACCAGAAGGTATTATTTACGGCAGGGGTCTGATTTATGACATCAAACACGTGCGGTGAAGGGGCTCTTCGAGCATCAATGCAACCCGAAATGTAGGTAACGAATGGAATACATTATTTAGTATTGAAATAAAAAGATTTGAAAATGTTTAACACGATAAATTTATATGCAAAATACAAATAGTTTACATTGATATTAAATATCCGATAGTATTTTTTTCTCTATTTGTGACGTCCCCATTACTATAATTTGTCATTTAAAATGGAAAATATGCCAGATAATGATATCTATTTCTGTATTATTGATGAAATGCAAATGCATATCAATAAATTAACCGTCTGTATTATAAGACTACTAATGAAATTTAATATTAATAGCAATATTAAATCAATAATTAGTTAAAACAAAAGAATATATTATTTATCTCGTTCAAATAAATCTTATCAGTTCCAAGTTAATCCAGTGCGTGCGTGTGTGCGTGCGTGCCTGCGTGCGTGCGTGCGTGCGTCCGTGCGTGCGTGCGTGCGTGCGTGCGTGCGTGCTTGCGTGCGTGCGTGCGTGCGTGTGCGCGTGCGTGCGGGCGTGTGCGTGTGCGTGTGCGTGTGCGTGTGCGTGTGCGTGTGCGTGTGCGTGTGCGTGTGCGTGTGCGTGTGCGTGTGCGTGTGCGTGTGCGTGTGCGTGTGCGTGTGCGTGTGCGTGTGCGTGTGCGTGTGCGTGTGCGTGTGCGTGTGCGTGTGCGTGTGCGTGTGCGTGTGCGTGTGCGTGTGCGTGTGCGTGTGCGTGTGCGTGTGCGTGTGCGTGTGCGTGTGCGTGTGCGTGTGCGTGTGCGTGTGCGTGTGCGTGTGCGTGTGCGTGTGCGTGTGCGTGAGCGTGAGCGTGTGCGTGTGCGTACCGTGTGTACCGTGTGTACCAGTTTTTGTGGCGACGATTCCGGAGAAACTACTAAAGGTATCCAGCCGAAACTTCATAGTTAGAAGTTTCATGACCAAACTCAGAGCTGAAAAGCTTTTTGTTCAAAAGGAACTGGATGTTTACTCTAAGCTTTTTTCAAGGATTTTGCAAATGAGCCGCCATTTCTGTAATTTCGTCAAAATAGTTAAATAATAAACTAAAGCAGAGGAAATTTTGCATAATTTATGCCTATGACATTTTTTGGTAAAATTAATAGTTTAGCTGCATGAGCAAATTGTATTTGATTGAAATCGGTCGTGTCTGCATTAATATAAAAGTAGTTAGCCTGGATTTGACAGATATTTCCATTCTAATGACAGTAGGTAGTGTCAAATGCTGATGTTTTGACAATACCTACTGTTCAAATAGAATTTCATGCAGCTAAACTATTTTACTATTTACTATTTTATATATTTTATGATAAAGTCATGTGCCTGGCCACATCAGATTTTTTTCGACACGATTACAATACTTTGTCATACTACGCATGACTGCCGTTGTTATGCTTTTGTTTTTTTGGAATCCGTGAATCTTTTGTTTTTCACGAAAGAATCCTAATTTTATGTATTCGTTTATTAAGTTTGTGTGCGCTGCCAAACTGCGGTTTGGCAGCGCATTCCTTATATATATATATATATATATATTCGTATGACGGAATTGCCCGACAAATACCTTTCTGCTTTATATATATATATATATATATATATATATATATATATATATATATATATATATATATATGTTCCATGCAAATTACAAAATACTATCTGCATATTTCTTTTCATTGTATACACTCTGCACCCGGCGAGTTACGTACTGATCACTACAAAGCATGGCTCACATTAGCGTCGCTTGGCTCAGATGCATTCCAGTACTTCTAACATCACGTATGCCTTCAACTAGTTGGTCTCCTTTCCGATTTTCAACTGTTACCGTGTGCTCGCCGCGCTAAAAATAGTAGGCGTCGGTAATGTAACGGTGTGGCATGTCGATTGCTGAACTAACGCGCCCATTTTGATCTATCGCATTGGAAGAAGTCCTTCTTCGATATTCTCTACGCTTATTTGGAGAGTGTTTACTCTCCAAACTATGGTCGCCTTGTATCAAAATGACAGCGTCATAGCAACTATATTCTTTCATGTTAATATGCAGGTTAATGACCAATAATATTCTTTTTGGTAAATTATTTGATTAGAGCTTTCTTTCTATTTTCTCCCTTTTGATATCATACCTGAAAAATATATTACAGCGTGTGAGTGTTTCTTCGAATAAATTAGGAATGACTTTTTGTTGGAAATGGATATAAAAACAAGAATCCCACAAGCTCGATATTAAGTACGTAAATGATCTGCTTTCTGGTATTGATTATATATTTTGTGTAGATTGTATAGGTTGTAAATCAGGTAATAGTGGCAAGTCAGTGTTTCGAGAGGAAACAATACCGTAAAATGTCGCCAAATATATGCCACGCCCTATTAAAAAAAAACTGAACCATCCATACTGTTGTTGTTAGGCCGCTCTCAATCTATGCGATGTGTCATGGATTAATTATTGTAGTATAAACTGGTACTAGACCCCTAGACACCATATTTTGACAGGCTTATTTCAAATTTTTCTTTTCAAATTGTTTTTCAAAATTCAACTAACGTATTTGGGAAAAAACAATGAATATTTGTAAAATATTAATAACTCAAGGGAGATGGATTTTATGAATGGAACGTGTATTGGTTATCGAAAAGGTTGAGGTGAAAATTAAAAGGCACCTAGAAACATCAAAAATTTCTCTGATAATCCGAAAGTTTATTTAGGATTTGTTTGATTTCAGCCGTTATAAATTCACAAAACATGCAAAAATTAAAAATTTTGTTTTTTTCGAAACCTATGTCATAGAATCTTTCTGGTCATATCATTCTTGATTCATATTCAGCGCAACGATATCTGTCGAATGCACACACGCACTTTCAATATACAAAATCAAATCTTCGTTTGCGTTCTTTCAAATAATAGGTACATCAAAAACTTTTTAGAACTCCACTGGATAATTAAATACCTATATTGTTAAATATACTCGGTGTGACGCTAAATAAATGAAAATTGCAGGTGTGCTCAAAATTAACTAAAAATGATTTTTTTAAATATTATTGAGGTTGGTATGACCTGAATCTTAAAAATGCTTTTTCCAAATTCATACTCGAGGGATGAGAAATTAAGTAAAAACCTAATAGATGCCTATGAACACACCCATAAATTATTATTAATCAAAACCAATTAAATCACGTAAGAGGGGGCTAGTTATGCAATATTTTTAGTTAGTGCTTAAACTGCCTGGAAAAGTGGTGCCTCCAAAATTCATCCGTCTAGCTTCATCAATGGTAGAAATAAATAGACGTACCTACCTATGGTGTGGGTCGCTCGGTAAATAATATATTATAGTAATAAATAGTAATAATGATATTATCTACTGCGGATATTACCGAACAAATAGGAGAGAGAATCGGTGACGAACCAATTGAATAATCCCTTCTATTGTTTGGGTTTGAGTCATACGGTTACCCCTATTACCCTATCGTACAGTGACTACAGTGCGTGCTATGTTCATGAAGGTCAGCAGTTTATAGTATATTATAATGCAAGTTTTATAAGACGATAATTGGCGCATGAGTTGTTTTGTTTTGGTTGATTTTTTTTTATGTGAGTATTATTTGACGCTTGGCATCATATCACCAATCTTGTAAAATTAAAAGTTTCTTAAAACTAGTTCTCTATTGTTTTCGTAACGACACCGAAAACGGCCAACTTTTGTCTACTTAAGATCTACCTTTTATCTTTAAAATATGCCGCGATCGACATGTTGTCATAGGCGTAGCACTCCCGCGAACTATGGGTAGTAGATACGCAAATTATATGTTAAAATCTATTTCTTTTATTTTTTATATCACCTATTAAGTTTTCGATATAAGGACATAAAGAAAATAAATTTTTTGAGTGCATTATAAAAATGCACAGTATGGCTGAAAATTTCATTTTATGATTTCGCGACACTTTTTTTGCCAGGAAAATTAACATAGAAGTTTTTTAGACTTATTTTCTAAAAATTTTAGACTTTTGTTAATCTATCAATAGATCCTGGGAGTTCATCTCGTACTGAAACAACTTGTTCATCTACCTAAGTTGTTTTACTCGTTATCTACGAGTAATATTAACATATTTGATTAGGTTTGAGCTGAAAGCATAGCCCTTGCTAATATTTTTATCTTGTCGAGTTGAAAGGTTAGTCCTTTGTGAATATTGGTTTATCTAATCGAGCTGAAGGTCAGCTCTTTACACAAATGTTAATTTATTTTGTTTCGCTGAAAGGGTTAGCCCTTTTCTAAAATTTATTTATTTTGTTGAGCTAAAAGGTTAGCTTTTTGCGAATACATATTTGTGTCAGCCCGTTACTGGCGTGGTAGGTAATTTATTTTGTTGAGCTGAAAGGTTAGCCCTTTGCTAATATCTAAATGGTTTTGAGTTGAAAGGCTAGCCCTTTGCTAATAATTGCTTAACTTCTTGAGATGAATAGTTGTCCCTTTGATAATATTTGTTTAATTTTTGAGATGAACGATGAGCCCTTTGCTAATATTTGTTTATCGTGTTGAGATGAAAAGTTACCAATTTGATCATATTTGTTTATATTGTTGGAGATGAAAGGTCGGCCCTTTGTTACTATTTGTTTATCTTGTTAAAGTGAATGATTGATTAGTCCTTTGCTTATTTGTTTATGTTCATGAGCTGAAAGGATGACCCCTTGCGAATATTTGCTTATTTTGTTGGGCTGAAAGGTTATAGCTTAACATGCTAGTATATGTAGCTGAGCTGAAAGGTGGTTTGTTTTTGCAATTATTTGAGTATGTTTTGAGTTAAAAATTTTAGCGTTTTAACGGAAAAGGAAAAGAAATAGATGTTGGCAACTTGATTATTGTTGAATGAGTAACACCTTTGAACACCCTTGAATTTCGGCAAATTATGAATTGTCGAATGGAAGTTTGAACGAGTTACTGAGACCAAGTTTATAGTTGAGGACAATAGTTCTGGAGACTGGCTTTGAGAGCAAAGCTATAGTCAGGATTGGCCGTGTTTGGAATTATTTTATTTGCTGGATTAATTCAGGTATTGGGCCAGTGATAGAATATTATAAACACGCTTATTTGTAAATACATGAGTAACTATGCTCACTTTTTACTGTAAACGGTTTTTGCTACAATGCGATAAGCAAAAAACTGCTATCGGTTTGGTGAAATCGAAACGTGATTCTTGATTCGAAACTATCTTTCATCTTTCACATTCGCTAACAATAGGGTTATATACTTAGAAAGAAAATCAAAAGTTCTTCACTGTTCAAGTAGTATATTGGGCAATTAGTTAACAACCGTTTTTTAATAGGGTTATAGTCAGGCTTATTTGCTACTATGTAAAGGTGACTAAACCCACTATCATACATTAAGTCAAGACATTGCGAGTGATCGACCAAAATTGGCTTCGCGATCGACCGGTCGATCGCGATCGACTTGTTGGCCACCCCTGGCCTATAAGATAGAGCGGCTGCCATCTACGCTGGAGGTCCCGGTTTCGATTCCCGGCTCGGACTAAAATCGGCTGTCCTGTTATGTTAGGCAGGGAACAAATACCTTTGCATGCCGCCTTTCATCGGATGAGTAAGTAAAGCCGGTGGTCCCGTGTGCTGCTATGATGCGACGTGCACGTTAAAGGACTCTTACGTTGGAATTCCTTCAGTTAGACAAAATTCCTGGCTGTATGTAGCTTGCATCAGCGTCGGTGATTGATCTATGTTGCGGAAACTGACCGACGTAAAATAAACAAGTTAAAAAAGTTATGAGTTTATACCGAACCCAAAGTAGAAAAAAATATCCATCATGTTTCCATACATAGTGCGGTCACTATGAATGACGAATGTAAAAAAATTACTAACCGTGAATATTATGTACATATTGACATAACAATTTTCCAATAACCAGCCAAGGCGCAATAGGGGTGAAAAATTGGGCAATAACTGTACCTGTAGCTCTAGAAAGTTAAGAAAATAGGTTGCAGAACTAAAGAAAACCCTGTTTTAAAATTTATATATGGAAGGGGCATGCGCGGTTTTTATGAACGTACATATATCTCAACAACCGTGAATGTTTCGGACATCCAAATTAGTAATTAAATTCTGCTTTAAAAATAGAGAAATCCTAATTTAAAACAAAATAGTAGTTTTTGAAGCTATCCCAATTGACAATCTTAATGGCACAGCCTGTACAGCATATTTCATGATCATTGCGAATGACTCATTGATTTCACCTGCTATTTTGTGTAGTGTGCGTAGACCGAAACAACATAGTTTGTCATGCGTCTCTTCTTATGATCTTATGCGATGATTTATAGCCACAAACAACAGATAAACACACACTTCCACATTACTCCAAATAGATCAATAGTGTTAAGTTTAGTCGGCATAACTTTGGAAATTATCAATTTGGCTGCTTAGGTGATGCGATTTAACGTAATGTGGGATTACGAACAAAAGGGGTGCATGTTATATGAAGAAGTATGCTCTGCCCATCGTCGCTGCTGTCTGGTGACCGTTGGCTGACGACAGGTGTTGGTTACACCTGCGCAATCCGGCCCAACAGGTGAATGCATCTTGGTGCACGCGCTCTCTTCTACCTTCTACAACCGGCACCATGCGTTCAGGAACGGCGGCAGCCCACGTCTGCAACCGGGTCGCTTTCCTCCGCCGATATTGTTCGTCGAGCCTTCGCGATGATACGGCAGCCGTAACCACAATTTAACACTAATAAAGACGCGAGCCCTCCAACCTTGCTGCCGATGCCATTCGGTGTCGGGTGTATTACACCTGTAACTTAACGCAATGTGCAATAATAAATTGTTCAATATCTCTTTTTCCTTAAATCGTTTTTCTCGTTTTTTGGGCTGGACAAAAGCTTTTCTTCAAGACATATCATGTTAAATCATATCATGTTAAGAGGAATCACTACTGCTGGTACGTCGTATAAAATAAGCATCGATAGTCAGCTTAATGTTGTATCAATTCTCCCATGTTATACATCAAACTATAGATACAGATGTATTACTTGCTGTGGTAATGTATATGTATTAATTGTTGTTGTTGTATCCACGCTACGTGATAAAATATAACTTATTCAGGTACTTGAAGAAGTAAAGTTTTGAGTGAAAAAATCATGTAAGATATTGATATTTTTACGTGAAATTTTGTACACTTATAGAGGAAGGTGTAACTTAGACCTATTATGTGGTACTTTTTTCAATTTTAACCTGAGTTCTTCGTAAAAATTCAGCCAATTTTATGTCATATTCAGAAATAGATTTGTCAAAAACGAACAGAACTATGAAAAATCTACCACTAGACGCAAAATTATATATCTTTTATCTTTAATTTGGTGTATTTCTTTTACGAATGTGTGAACTAATTGCTGAGAAAAGGCCTCAGAACTTTTGCGTGTTTTGCAAGTAAAATCTAGGGGGTATGGAGTCCCCATAAGTTATGAAATGCGAATGTAGTACAGAACATAGTATATCAAGAAAATGTCAAGAAAATTACACTTCTACTATCGGTTGCAAATGAATTGAGCCCTGTATTTGAAGACTCGTAACGAAACTCTACAACGACTGAATAAAAAAAAAAAAGGTGTTATACTCCTGAATCATTTCTACATAAAATATAATACTTTCAAAATGTTAGCAGTTTTTCATTAGTTTTTCCATTTTTTTCCTCCTAAACCGATTGCCCAAAAGGATTTAATGTAGGTATAACCCAAAATCTCGTCTCCAGATTGGTTTTTGTGTTTTCTTATACCTTTGCAATAGCGGATATATAGGTAACAAGTACAATCGATGCTTCTATTGAAATAGAAGCAGATTTCAGTCGTTCATTAATTTTTTAAAGCGATATAAATATGCGATACAATTTTAGGATGTTATACGTTGTCGGCTCACCCTGCGTACTTAGGATCAAAACAAATAAAAATCGTATTTGTTGATGTAAGTAGCGTTGAAGTTGAAAGTTAGAAATGGTGGACAATCTATTTTTAATGAAACAATAAGGTTGCAAGTATACAGCGAAGAGCTGTAAAAGAGCTGTTATTTTTTTTTTGTTTTAACGCATTTTCAATCAATAACAACAATTATATATTATCAGGTAGCAAAGAAATAAAATAATAAAACAAATTTTTTTTCTCAGCAAATTGTACACAAAACTAGTGATTTTCGATAAAATCAAGTACATAAATGCTCCGTTGAGTAAAGTACCTACTTACTACTTACATTGCGTGCGTACGTATTTTGCACGTATTCAGCAAAATCTCGGAAATGACATGTCAGCTAGGTTCTCACAAAATTGCTATTCTGTTGGCTATATACAATTTTTTAGGAAATTATCCTGTAATCCTGAGGTTTTGATAATCCAGATCGTCCGTGCTTTAATTGATGTGGATTATCGAAACGCAACTAAAACGTTTCGTCATAAATCATTATCACTGTAAAATTACTATGTATCGCCATAAATCGTTAATAGGCATAGACGAAGAATTGTAGTTCGTGCATATTAAGATCAAATGCAGTCGATTAAACCGATATCAATCGGTAGCTATAATAATAATAATTCATTTATTGATGGTACTCGTAGTTACATAATAATATGTTTACAATCATACTTTAACAGGAATTTTTTCTTTAAAATACCACACCGTAGCGGACAAAATTTTCCATCAAATGGAATCGGGAAGCTATACGAGAAAATAAACTGATTATTTAATATTATTGATTCAAGTAATTTTTAGCGATTCCACTGCAACCAATGGCTTGACATTAGAACGGACATTTCCATTGTAGGTTGAAGACAAAAAGAAATGTATGTATGTACAAATTTATACTCACTTTATCATACTATACAGCAGTGTCAAACGATGATGATCTGACAATGCAGTCAATAGAATCAAAATATCTGTCAAAACCTGCAAACTAGTTCTGTTGTAATGTAGATACGAGCGATCTTGATCAAATAGAATGTTTTGATGTGTGTAGTCGGGTTAGCGCTGGTTTGAATAAAAACTGCTAACGCTTCATTAAACTTTCTATTATATAATATACATAATGCACAGAGCGACCAACAGAGTCAATTGCCATGCATGACTTTCAAAGTTAAAGTTTACTCATGCAGCTAAACTATTTATTTTACCATAGACATAAATTATACATAATTTCCTCTACTTTAATTTATTATTTAAATATTTTGTCGAAAAATCTGTGAAAAATGCTAAGAGTAAACCTCCAGTTCTTTTGGGCCGTTTTGAGCAAAACTTCTTTCAATTCTAAGTTTGGTCACGATACTTGGAAATATGAAGTTTCGTCCCGATATCTTTAGTAGTTTCTCCGGAATCGTCGCCACAAAAGACTGGCACATGCACACGCACACACACGCACACGCCCACGCACGCGCACACACAGACACAGACATCTTTTTACCTTGGTCAAAAATGTTGGGACCCAAAAGGACATATTTACGCTAATATCTCGATTTGGTTTTCGACACGATCGCAATGCTTTGTCATACTACGTATGA
Source organism: Aphodius sticticus (assembly GCA_963966075.1). NCBI lineage: Eukaryota > Metazoa > Arthropoda > Insecta > Coleoptera > Scarabaeidae > Aphodius > Aphodius sticticus. Next base: position 46,336,560 of record OZ014508.1, on the reverse strand, counting down.
TTTGATATGACACATTTTTTAATTTCGAGAATATAAAACAACAGCCATTAAACAAAAACCGCCATAAATTACCGATTTTTTTTGTACTTACACATATTTGAAACAAAAAAGAATCATAATAATGTTATGAACAAAGCACATCCACTATGGTCTAGAAGTACCAGATTGTGGGTCAAAATTCGATTTTCAAACTTGAAAATAAAATTCTATTAAATTATGCATGGAGTTGGTGCGCATGTGCGCGCGTCACCATACTACCTGAAAAGCCTCATACGGCGCTGCCACCATTGCTTATAACTAAAAACTGATGCAGTTTATAAAAAAATCATTTCTACAAAAAAATCTAAGAATTAAAAAATGTAAAAATATACATGTTTGCTTTGAAAAAGAAGGTTGCCAAATTTTTATTTTTGTTTTGAACAAAATACTATTGTTTGAATTTTTCTTTAAAATTCTTTACTGTTGAATTACAAGGTATACAAGGTGTTCCGGTAATTTTGACTAACCGTGTATAAGCCGCCATTTTTAATTTATTTTAAAAATCTGACATGACATCTTCAAGTATTACAGGAAATAAGATTCATGCAAATCCAAGATTTTTACGTTTTCGGTCGTCATATTGATTCTGCCATTTTGAATTTTGAAAATTGAACCATTGTATTTGGAGTCTAGGATCTTCAAATATCACAGCAAATAATTTTCGTAAGCACCCGACTTCTTTCTAAATTTTCTGGTTGCCATATTAAATCCGGCATTTTGAATTAAGAAAATATGACAAAGGCTTTGGAATGGGAACCCCAAAAACCCTAAACATCATAATAAATATATTATTTAAATATTCATATTCATATTCATATCCAATATTTTCTGGAGCATCGGTATGCAGTTTGAAAAAGCGGACGTGTGTATGTTCTGTGTAACAGTCTCTTTGCGAGATCAATAGACCACTTCAGGGCCGTATGGTAATAATGTAAGTTCTCCATTGTACAACAATGCAGTGTCGCAATCCGTAGCGCATATTTCGTTTATTAATACGCGTCGGTGTCGCAAGCATGGTAGGTACCTGGCGTTCGTTATTCTTGGTTTTATCCGGTGAGCAATTTTATTATGAATTAGGTGATGTGTTGTTTTACCCGTTGTATACCCGCCTGTCATAATAATTGCAGATAATTATTTTTACATCTGAAGATACTTACCGTAGCATCACTGTACATACTTGGATTCTAAATGTTCACAAAAAAATACAGACAAATTTAAGTTCTGCAGCAACAATCACGAGCACAATACGCTAATTAAGAACAATATTATAATTCCTTGTCACCGTTTAAACTGTTGTCAACAGGGCGTAAATTATGTATGCATAATACTTTATAAAAGTTGCCAAGTGCAGTAAGGCAATCCAGTGTAAAGGTTTTTAAAAAGTATGTGTCAGAGTTTTTGAAACAAAACACCTTCTACATTTTGGACGAATTTTTAGAGAGCACCCAGTTGAAGTGGCTAAAAATTAATGTATTCATGTAAATGTTATTGTTAATTTGTGAGTGATGGTCTATAAATATGTTTCTTTTTACTGTAATAACTCTTGAAATGTTTTGTGCCATAACATATATGGCCTATACCTATACTTTTTGTGGGAGAAACGGAATCTGACTTATTATTGTTTTAAAAAAAAGTGATATTGAATTTGTGTTATATGAAATTGTTGTTCGACCTGTGTATACTTTGTGTAGGTGACACCAATAAAGGTGTTTTTCGATTTATGATTTAATACAACACCAAACTATCACCCGCGAAAATGTATGAACATAATTAACTCGCATATACATATAATACGATAAGAATTTTTATTTTAAGGGCACCAGACACCTTGTCAAGAAAATAAATTGATTGTTCAATTATATTTTATTTCGATAGTGTTATTTCGACATGTTAAAGAATTTTCTCTTATTTAATCTCATTATATATTCGTTCAACTGCCGGAGATCTGAGCGTGTTAAGTTGAACAATATTTAGAATAACAAATCTTTTTTTTTTATTTCTGCCTCAAGAAACGCTTTTCTTAAATCCACCTGTCATAGGATAATCAATTTTCAATGGGTGGCTTTATAGCTTAATAAAACAAAGAAAACTATTTATATTTAGGTAAAAAAATATGTTTACCTTGAAATCGCTGCCATTTTAGTTTTAGTTAAATAGAATATAGATTAAACGCTTTTTTGTTTCTTTTTCTGATTATGGGGATCTGATATATTTCTGATACCGTAAACAATGATTTGATAAACGGGTCTTAGTAGATTGCCTGTGTCCTGTGTGTCATTTTTAAATATTTTTAGTATGCAATGTTCATTCTTTAGTAGTTGTGCATTAATACCAGCATTAGTATTTTTCATTCGCAAATTATTTTCCCATTCATATATGTTTGCAGTTTAACTTTCTCGTCAAAAAATGGCGTATATTGTCCCTTAAATATGTAAAAATATGTTATTGGCCATGTGCAAACCATGTGGAAGGGATAAGTGAAGCAGCGGAGATACGGTTGCGCATTGCAAGGCGCAGTGGTCATATTGTTGACTATTTAGTGTTGCGCACTGTCGAACATATGCTCGATAGTTTTACAAGCACGTTGCAACGGACCACAATAAAGTGTTGCGTGATGAACTGCAACAATACAGAATTGATTAGCACATGTAAATTCTATAGATTTCCAATATCGAGTTAGAGATTAGACAGTGAAACAACTTTATACACCACGTTTTTCAGTGACAAAATAAATAGTTTTGTACCCACTTTCATTTAGTCGTCATAAATGAAGTGTCAAAAGTCTTCGTCGATAGCATGTGAACTAAAGAAGTTATAGGTGGTGGAATGAAGATCTGGTTAACCTTTTTTTTAAACGTTTGGTCAGCATAAAGTTCAACTTTTCCCTATAGCAATAATGTTAAAACAAAGAAATACTGGACTCCGATAGTTGGAATGCCTCTGAGGTATAACAAACCTTTAAAAAAGTTTAACGAAATTGGTCAGGGGATAGCGAAGTGATATGGTTTTTCGACTTAATCGACACGAATATATAGGTATTTACACCCTGGGAGCGTAAATAACACGTTACCTCCTGTCCTCAAGGGTAACTAGTAACAAATAATGTTATAAGCCACATTCGGGCCTCTTCGGTAGCCTTGGTTGTAAATACGTGAGACATGGGTAAAACAAAAACTAGTAAGAAAATTATCTTCAGCCTAGCTGAAGTTAAAATGCCCCCCACCGTAAAATATTTTTCCGTCGATCGTTTATTTATGAGTCAGTTTAGTGAATAGGAAATCGTTTATTAAACAACTCTGTTAATGCACGATTTATATTAATGCATTTGTTATAGCCAATCACACGACGTAAAGACGCCGTTTGATTGGCGAATCGAACATATGTGAAATGAAATCTTCCAATCAAAACATACCGCCCTCTAGAACGGTCAGTGTCAAATTACATAACTTGTCATATAACCTAAAAAGACATTGGCGAAGAAAAATCTATGTAGACGAAGCTAAGAAGAATACGATCGACGAAAAAATTTTGTAACGAACTCGAATATTAAACGGCGATAAACGATCTCGACAATTAATCGCTCTTTTTAATATACTTGTTGGTTAAATAACTATTTGTTGTGGAATTTTAAAAAAATAGAACTAACCGATTTTGCCCATTCACGAACCTGTTGAACTTGTTTCTTTTTAAGAGATACGCTTGTATACCAAATCTCAGATCAATTGCTCTAAAATTACGGCAGTTATCGTGTGAATTTGAAAAAAAATGGAGTTAACCGATTTTGCCCATTCATGAACTTGTCCTTGCTTTTTAAGAGATACGCGTTTATACCCAATTTCAGACCAACTGTTCCAAAATTACGGTAGATATCGTGTGAATTTGAAAAAATTCGTTTAACCGATTTTGCCCATTCACAAACTTATCCTTACTTTTTAAGAGATAAGCTTGTATATCAAATTTTAGATCTACTACTTCAAAATTACGGCAGTTATCGTGTACAAAGACAGACAAACAGACGGGCAGACGTAACCTACCACAGTAAATGTGGGGGGTATAAAAACGGATATTCCAGTTCCAAAACATTGTTTGCAAATAAGAAACATGTCATAAAAATGTGCCTAAAATCGACGGCAAAAACGGAGTTATACCGACATCATTGGAATCATAAAAGATTCCATAAGAACATCAAACCCCACTGTGACATTCATAAAGAAAACATAAGTTAGCTATGGTCGCCGTCTTTATTGTAATACTTATATCCAGTTAAATCATTCCTACAAAAATCAACGTACGGGTCCTCTATATCTGCTAGAAATTCAATCACACTGTATATTCATATAAATTCCGCATTCGGCCAGTGGCTTTGTATGACTAATTCGCTGAATGGAGTGAAGTAATTTTGGTGCATCAATGTCTGATACAACTTTACCAGGTAGTCAGTCTGACTCAAATACTTGAATCATCGAGGCGGTCTATATACATGTATCGAAAATAAATATTTGCATCTGGTCCAGAGTTTGTTGTATCCGTATTTTTAGAGTTACGCTTCTGTTTGTGCAAAAACTAAACGGAATCCTCCACCAAAGTTTTTGGTAAATATTGCTTTTTACGAGTCATGATCGTGTGTCTCATCTTGGTATTTATACATACTATAAAAATATAGTACCTACACCTCGCATATAAATAGTGGACTTATGTATATGGACTGTCAATACTAGTCTATTATAAACCGTGGCTTGGTAATCGGGTGCAGGGATGATACAATTATACTGCGTGTCCGGAAAGTAATGGAACGACCCGCTTTTAAAACTAGCTTCTTTATAAGAATATGAGAATATAAGAATATTTATTTACAACTCAAAATAATTACGGTAATAGTCATAAAATATAGTTCACAGATGGATATATTATTTTACTGAGAGGAAGAACTCTTCTAAACTGTATGGGACCATCTGGAGGAGAAGTCTCTTCAGGTGGGCCTTTAGAGTGGTGGTAGTATTTCTTCTGAGCTCTTCTGGCAGTGCATTGTAGAGGCGAAACCTTATTGCGGAAGGGTCAGTAGTTTTCAATCGCCGAAAAGGGACTTCGGCAACCTCTGGTCGTCTGGTGTTATAAGGGGTTGGCATTTTTATCTTTATTGTTTTTATTGCAATTAGCACCTGGCAGAATAAAAGTGGCGGGAACAGTTAGTATACCATACTCCTTAAACAGAGGCCTGCATGATGTCATCTGTCCCACTCCGGCTATGGCACGGATCGCTTTTTTTGTAGTAGTAGTAGGATTTTTGGTGCGTGTGCCGAGCATCCCCAGGCAGACACGCCGTAACTGAAGACAGCATGAAAGATGCCATAGTAGGCCAGAATAGCAGCCTCTCTTCCCGCTATCAAGGATACACGTCGGATGCCATAGATGGCACTCGACAATCTTGCGCTCACTCTATGGACCTCCTCACTCCACGTCAGATCGTTTATGTAGAGCAGGAAGCAGAATGGACCGACCACGCTTCCTTGGGCAACCCCTCTAGACAATATTTTTACAGACCCACATTTTTCGCCAACGAAGTTTATACAGGGTCTCTCTTCAAAGTAAGATGTTAGCAGTGCACACGCCCACCCCCGAATACCGTATCTCCCCAGCTTGGCCAGTAAGATCGTGTGTGAGATAGTATCGAAGGCTTTGCTGAGGTCGCAGAAGATGGAACCACTGAAGCTACCCCCTCCAACGCCTCCTCAACTACCCCTAACATCGTCAAGATTGCATCTCTCGTTGAAATACCTCTTCGGAATCCAAACTGTGCCGGTGAGAAGATTTTCTTGGACTCCACAAAACTCACCAAGCGGTCGTGGATAACCACTTCCATTATCCTCGAAAATATGGGCAGTAATGAGATAGTTGCCTGGATCGGATCTGTCACCCTTTTTGTCTAGGTAAATTACCTTGGCATGCTTTAGTGAATCCGGGAACACACCAGATTCCAAACATCTGTTGATGATCTGGCTTAGTGGTAGTGATATGGATGTTGATGCGCTTTTAACAATGGTAGTATATATATATATATATATATATATATATATATATATATATATATATATATATATATATATATATATATATATAATGAGATGGTTGCCTGGATCGGATCTGTCACCCTTTTTGTGCAGGTGAATTACCTTGGCATGCTTTAGTGAATCCGGGAACACACCAGATTCCAAACATCTGTTGATGTTCTGGCTTAGTGGTAGTGATATGGATGTTGATGCGCTTTTAACAATGGTAGTATATATATATATCACAACTGTTAGTTTTAGTCGTTTTATGACCGCTTCAATTTCATTTAAGTCAATGTAATTGCTGACTATGTTTCCTTGAGAAATGAAAATAGAGAGAAGAAGAATATTTGCGTTTTGGTTATATTTCTGCCTAGAAACGACCAACCAAACTGAAAACTAGTACACTTGTGTCGTATAATATTTGGCCCGTTGCATTAAACATTACGATACGTGGAGTTGAATTAAAGTTTACCTATTGTTTGTGGATAATAAAACTCAAATGCAAATGTTTTCTTAATGTCCTACAAAAAAAACTTGGTTCATAAGTTTATTTATGTAAACTTCTTATGAAGATGATTTCAAAATGTATGACATCTTCTTTAACACACAAAAAACAATAATCGTTATTATACGCATATTTGACAGCAAAAAAATAGACTCGGTAGTAATAAAAAAAAGTATCAAAAATATGTTAAATAATATGGCGTACAATATGAGAAATTTAAAAACTCAGGTTTTCCACAAGATGATGACAAAATGGAACAAAATTATAGTTCGTGAAATTTGTCATACAAAAAGATTCTAGTCTTTATACAACTAACCGTAACAATGAAAAATGTTCACAAACAACTTTAAAACAAATTAGAAACAAGCTGTATTCATGTATACTGCTATGATATTGTTATAAATAAGATCTTAAAAGGAATTGTCATTATTATTTAAAGCTACTGTCAGCATCTACGTGGTTGCCAGTTGATTGACAGTTCGCATCGTCACCATTGACAAATACATTAAAATATTTGAAATAAAATGGAATTTATGAGTCATAGCTAAAACGTCCTTTTTGACTCGCACATGAAGTTTATACACAGGAACCACACAGGCGAGTGTATAAACATGCGACCTTAATTATTTGCTCATTACATAATATACTATTTTGACATGCGTTAAAAACGTCATTATATGAAACTTATTAGAGAATTTTACACAAAAGCGTGATTTTTTTAAAATTTGTTTTAATATATTGTTTCACTAAAAACTGCAAGGTGGACGTGAGAATAAGTGTTTTTTAACTAGTTGTTCTATTAATAAAGGAGCCTCAACAAGAACAACAATATAAGAAAGTGCGAATCTTTAGGGAGGAACCTTGATTGATTGGACTGCACTCTTTACTTGGAGGTAGACGTGGTTTTACTGTTCATTTCACTTGCCATTTCGTATAAATCAATAAATTATGCCATACATTGCTACCGATAATACTAACAAATAAAACATATCGTAAAGAAGCAAGAAATCAGAAATATTAATTTAAAGAGATAAATGAATCCAAGAGCACATAACCTCGACACCGAGCGATGTTTTCCAGTCGCTGTAATGATAAGATAGCATTGTTTGGTCGTTTTCAAATTTATCGCAACCTCGGCATACTGGGATTGTGATACGCATAGTCACATACGACTATGCTAGTCACCTTTTTCGGGTGTTATGAGTCATCCGAATGAATACGACAATTATTGAATCAGTAACGTAACGTGACAATGCGTGAAGTCAACCATCGATTTGCTCACTACAATAAATTCTTGCGATATATTATGTTAACTATGTATTTAAGTTAAGTATTTATGTCGGCCAGCACGCACTTTATGGAGATATTTTTTATACCAACTACAAGAAAAAAATATATATTTTTCTACTTTGCATTCACAATGCACACATTGTAACACTGTTTTCGGTGTTACAATTAACACATTGTAATACCGAAAACAGTAACATTTTTGTCTGATTGGTACACAGTGATATCAAATGCCATATGTCAAACATACAATACATAACCCAACATAACCACACACTGCATCTTCTTAATAGCTTGCAATCACATAAGCTGCGAAATATCAATATTCTATACATATTTAAACATGGGTGTAGCCTATAGTATGGCCAAAGGATTGGGGCTATCTTAGATTTGCTGTGTTCATCAAAATACGCCAGCATGACGTTTACGGTGATGTTTTACGACTCTAGTAAGTGATCGTTGTCATTCTTTTCAACTAAACATCAAATCCCCTTTTCAGATATAATTCAAGGACCACATTTATTTTAATAAGGTATTATGCGAAGATCAAACCTACATCGTAGATACGAACGGTTTTAATTATTGCTGCGAGATTGTATATGCGCAATAAATGGTTTATCAGCATACACGTACGAAGCTATAGCACATTTAAAGTGTAGAGGATTTCTTCGTTTATGTAACATATAAGTTTTCGGTAATATTTTGGACGCTTGGATGCTCGGTTCAATTCATATTCGTTTTTGTCCGTCGCTTTCGACTTCGTCTTAGTTCTGGTTGTGTGCAACGTATTTGTATTACCTCCATCACATGTAATTTTACTAAGTATAATTTATTCTAATAAACTACTTTGCCGAAATTAGAATTGGGTTTCAATTATAAGTGCTTGTAAATATATAAGCCGCAACGGCTACGTAGCGGAATTAGGTAGATACCGCTATTAAACGTTAAGCGTTATAACAGTTCTTTAGTAAGTTCTTGTTCTTCGAAGTAACTAATCAGTCACCGCCAAACACTTCTATTCTGATTATTATACTTATGAAACCACAATTTTAAAATTGTTAACTTTTTAGGTTAAGTTTCATGTATTTATCACAGTAGGGTTAAAAGTGTTGCCCCAAGCTCCATTATGATCATCGTTACGACCTCGCTGAATATTTATTCAAACTTGTAGGCTAAAGTAGAGTAAAATTATTCACAATTAGATTTTGTCATGATTTTATCTCATCAATATCATCCTTAACGAAGTTGACAGTTACTACAGTGCTGCCACGTGGTACCCGCAAAATACCCTAGATTCTAATTTAGCGCCATATAGTAACCACAATTTCTAAACTTATATAAAATTAATGACGCAAAGTAGAAAAAATAGTATATTACACTCGTTTTATAAGACGTATTGGTGCACTCGTTCCATTTGGGCACTCCTCGCTACGCTCGTCGTGCCCAAAACAACTCGTGCGCCAATTTGACGTCTTATAAAACTTGTATAATAATATACTATTAAAGAATTATGACCACAAAAATAATAAAAATCACATTCGGAAACAGCATGACAGAAAATTTACTAACAATAAACTTATTAACTTATTATGAACTAATTAAATACCCAAATATTTCGCCGGGGAATTTAAACCGACCGCGTTGATCACCCTGTACTTGTGTAGAGAAAATGCATGGGGAAATAACCGTGACATTTCCTTACAGAACTAGTCAGAAAAATTTAAATGTGCTCAGTTAAAGAGAACTTGTCATAGATCACAACACAAACATCAACATATTTATATATATATATATATATATATATATATATATATATATATATATATATATATATATATATAAAACTTTGAAATAGTTAATACAAGGTTTCTGCAAAGAATTAACATCATTATATATATATATATATATATTCTATATTCTCTGTACGTGTATTTTGCTTTGGAATCAATAAATACATTATTATTATTATTAAAGTCGAGTTTTTGTATGAGTTTTTCGCATCATGTAAGTATGAGTTAAAAGTTGAAGCATTCATTTCTATATATCTAAACGAGCACAGCGCATTTTTTTCTGAAGGGTATTAAAAAATAAAAAATGTGTGATATTTTGACATTATTTGCTAATTAATAATTGTGTGATGCAGGCGTCTGGTTACTCGGTTCACAATCTACAAGAAACCAATATCAAAATTACCTGTCATAACTTTTCTGACAAAATCAACGTTGACCTCATTGACCTGTAAACTCCTCTATACGTCATTTCCAAACCTTATTTTTCTTAAAACTGTTTAGGTTTTCTATACAAAAAAACGTAGTCAGCTGGCCGTTTTGCCATATGGTTCCTTTCTACGGTGCATTTCACATATTGTAGATATATATGATTTTATTTTTGTCAGATGATTTCATGAAATAATTAAATTGAAGTGTATTGAGAGAATGATTTGTGGATGACCTGTGGAAAGAAAAGGGGAGGTGAGATCGGGGTATGGGTCCGAACACCATGGGGAGTCATACGGTATAGGGGTCTCGAGACTGCGGTCAATCCTTACTGCGGTCAGACAAAAACCACGTTAGCGCTTTATTATAGAGTATGATTATGGAATGCAATTTTAATATTACATTAGGTAGGTATACAATGCCAATGTCCAATATATAATGTTACCGAAAACCAGGCGTTAAATCTGGTTAACGAGGCTACCGATTTACGTGCCTTCCGACGCACGGCGGTTGAAAACCTGGAAATCACTAGACCACTCCTTCCTCCAACGGTGGATTTTTAATGTTTTATTAGTTAGAAGGTTTCTTCTTCTGTTGGTGGTGAAGGAATGGCTGGTCACTAATGTCGTGAATTAAGTAAACGAAATCAATTAAAGCTAAAAAACAACGACTTACAAGCAAAAACACATAAACGCGCAGATTTCTCTGAGAGGGTGGCCTTAGCTGACCATGTATTTACCACGACGTCAATAGTAAGGCCATACGAACATCTTCGCCAAGTTTCAAAATTTGCTAATTATTTTACTTATTAAAATATGTAATTTTTATATTATTATATTTTTCCTTATGTACTGACAAGAAAGTTTCCTTAATTGATCTAATAATTAAAGAATTATAGTAATTCAGAGGGAATATACATTATACATATAATACTACCGTAATATAATATTATAAATTATCGAGAAATTGTTTATTATCAATTTCTAAGAAAATGTTATATGTGCATAGTTGTAATTTAAGTTATGACAAAGCAAAGCATTTTATAAAGAAGAATATTTTTTCAGAAATTAATACAAAATAAACACGTTATTTAATACAAACAAAGAATGCCGACATTTCTACAGACATTGTATATGTAGAGGACTAGGCATTTATTGAAATGCCAATGATGTTATTACAGCAGTTTACGAAAATATTTTTATTGGCCTTCATATTCAAGAACAAGGTTGCATCGCTACTGTAAGGTTGAAACAAACACGCATCATGATAAACAGGTCGCAGGTTAAAATTCGCGCTTTGATATTCCGATATCGCGGACTCAATCATTTATGTATATATGTATTCCCGTGGTATAGTATATTGCACTTGGACTTAGGTCTGCAATCTGGTCATAATGATTATAATTTCCAAATTGATTTGCTCTAGAACCACTAACACCCGACATCGGTGATATTTTGCTCAATTGTAGATTATTTCCTTAGCTGCAATAGTGTGGAAGAGTTTTTCAGTTCTGAAAATACACAGGTTGAATGAATGTGAATTATTTTTTCCTGCCTAAACACGGGTATAGTCGGAAAATAAAAGTCCAATCTTATGTGAACACTAATGCAAATTTAACCAAAACCGTGCAGGATCTGGACGCAGGACCTGTAGACTGTGGGATTCTTCAGGGAAGGAATCCCAGAGTTTGGGTATTGATATTTTGGGTTTCCTACGGCCATATGAGTCTCATTCACAGTGCATCGAACAATTTGAAGAATTTGTGAATATCGCTAATTTGTTTGTCAGATAACCCTTTTCCGTCGGTCAAAGCTGCACACCTGGGTTTCTTTCCTAAACAAGACATGCTCCCACTGTTGACGATTCGAGGACCCTCGTGGAGTGTGTGTTACGTACAATTCTTTTTATTTCTGCTATTCTGTTGTCTCCTAAATGTTTAAATGTCAAACTCAGGTAACTCAGGTAACTGTGGACGATTTCTGGTGACAATGCGTGAAACAATAAAAATATACGGAACATTTTTAATTTTTAGTGCTATTTGTTAAAGCGTAGTTTTTAGAAAATGTATTCTTTACATAAATTTATTAATGAATTGAACTGTAACAATTTAGGTTAATGTAAATAGGAAATCCGTTATTATTCCCTAAATTCTTTTACGATTTCATCAAGTTTCTGAATAAATTTTCTTTTTATACTTTGTCTTTTTCCTTTTACGCAATATTTTTTAAAACAATGGCAAAAAAAATTGTGGCAGCACCCCCACTAACATTAGCTACGAGGCGCCACTGGTAGTAAGCTATGATGAATGCTAACATCAGAATTTGTCAGTTTGCTATATTGCTTATAGCGCTGTATAGTTTCTCATTATTTGAGGTTATTGCCAAGTATTTTCGATTAATTATTAATATAACTGTTGTTCGCTATTGATTGTTGGTTATTGTTGATTCTTATTTAATTTGTATACATTGAGATTATTGCTTTTTCAATTGCAACGTTAAAAATACCTCTCCTAAATACAACACTATTTTCAACAAGATAACGTGCTACCACACACAGAAAAGTGATCTCTCGAACGAAGAGAGAATTACTTGGATGAAGTAGGTTCGTATATATGCGAGAGATTGTTGACTTCACCCAAGACATTTTATTTCTTGGATTAATTACTAGATTTAAGAAAGTTGTTGCTCTGATGACGGAACTAAACAGTCTTCAATGAAGTGCATATTTTTATTACCGGTAAATATTTTTAGCTACTTAATGTAAGAATTTTAAAGATTTGGCACAAATACGTTTTCTATTGCTAATTAACAAGATAGGTATGTTATATTTACTTACTCGTTCTAATCTGTTGCGTGCCTTACATCAAATTATTCCGCATTGAAACGTTTATTGTACACTAATCACAAGGCACATCCCCTACGGGTACTTCGTTGTTGTTTTGGTACTAGGTTTCGTCGCTCCTTTACGGGGCGGCGCCAGACCTACGCGCGGGCGCGCGAGCCTTGACAAAATCACTATGCGCATATTTATTCCAGAGAAAGGGATTACTTGAAAGAAGTGAGAATCACTTCAGTTAAATAATTTGTGGGTTTTTATTCAGTAAACAATACTTACTTATATTAAATGTCTTATATTTTCTTGGATCAAGTAACTACGCACTTGGATGGATTTACTATTACTTCGTTGGAGAAATTGACATTTTTGGGACGAAAAATTCAATTACTTCTTTCAATACAATATCGGTTATTATAAAGAAAGCAGTTATTTGTCGACAGCATTTATCTGAGAAATTATTTTACTTAGTTTGAGTCTGTGGCATTTCTTTTATATACCTAACTTTCTACATCCAAGTAAATATGCATTTGAATCTAGTAAATAAATTCATGAAATTATGTTTTCTCGTTCCAAATAATTACTTTTCTGTGTGCACACAACGCATGTGCCGCCATGCAATATCTAGACGTCAGATTCCCGTACCGCTAAATTGGCACGAATGAGCCAATCCGATGATTTCGACCACGACCACGGCAACGTTCGACCACCGAACACACTAGAGGAAATGGAGCTACGTATAAGAAACCCTATAGGTCTTATTACACGCCCAATTTTGCAAACTGTGCGGCAAGAATTTATTAGGTGGTGTAGACTGTACAGGGTAGTTTTCAGGGCACTATGGAGGTAGGTTGGGGGCGTCAAATCCACATGTATCAAATTCTTCCTTGGAAAGTCCTCTACAAGTTCTATAACTTTGATCTTAAGTTTATCCAAAACCCGAATATTACCAAAAAATGTCTTTTTCCCATGCATTTTCCAATGTAAATTTGAGGCCTCGATAGGCGTCAGGCACAATTAAAAATCAAAATATAGAAAAAATAAATTCCTTTTTTTTGATTTGGGGGGATTGTGGCTTTCTATCATCACACAAAGTGGTACAGTGTTGTGCAGCTGTATCCAATAAAATGAACGTCGCTTTTAACAGTTGACTTGACTACTTTAACCAATTCATAGCCGCCTTGTTTATTAAACAAAATGATTTCTTTCATTGCTATGGTGATGAAAATTAAGGATAGATATATTTTTGTATTAATGATGTCATTCTGATTATCCCAGCTTTCAACAACATTTCCACACCGCGATTTTGGCAAAATATCAACCTTTTGGTATCATTGTAATCGGAAAGATGATTTCAATCGAATAATCACGGTACATATACCCATGGTTTACACGTGAAAAAATTACTATAGTGAGATTTCGATTGTAGGCTACCACCGGTGAAAAGCATCCTTTCAAATAAGACAAGAATCATCCAAATAGGTGAAAGCATTAGAGACTTATGGGCGTAAAAAAAATCTGATGTGGCCAGGCCCATGACTTTATCCTACGACGCGGGGCATAATAATGATAATTCGGGCCTGCCGATGCCCCCGTGCGTAGTGGTGAAAGCTGTTGGAGGATGTTAAGGCGTGGATTATTATTATTATTATTATTACTATATATATAACATTAATAGTTTAGCTGCATGAGATTCTAATTGATGAAGATCGGTCGTGTCTCCATTTAAAAAAAACTAGTTAGCCAGGATTGTCAAAAGATCAGCGTTTCACACTACCTAATCTCATTAGAATGAAAATATCTGTCAAATCCTGACTAACTACTTTTATATTAATGCACACACGACCGTCTATTAAAGTTGCGTACGGATATTGTACTCCGTTGACACCGGGTACACCGTCCAAATGATACTTACGTGTTATTGGGTGTAAAAAGTGCTACTGTCATTAGAATCAAAATTTCTGACATATCCTGGCTACTAGTTTTAATGCAGTACGACCGATCTCGATCAACTAGAATTTGCTCATGCTGCTAAACTATTAATTTTACCAAAATATGTCATAGCCATAAATTATACAAAATTTCGTTTACTTTAATTTCTTATTTAACTATTTTGACGAAATTACAGAAATGGCGGCTCATTTGCAAAATCCTTGAAAAATGCTTAGAGGAAACATACAGTTCCTTTGGACTCTTTTGAACAAAAACCATTTCAGCTCTAAGTTTGGTCATGCAACTTCCAAATATGAAGTTTCGCTCCAATACGTAGTAGTTTCTCCGCAATAGTCGCCACCAAAGCGGGTGCGCGCGCACGCCCCCCCCCCCCCCCCACACACACACACACACACACACACACGCACACACGCACACACGCACACGCGCGCACACACACACACACACACACACACACACACACACACACACACACACACACACACACACACACACACACACACACACACACACACACACACACACACACACACACACACACACACACACACACACACATACACACACACACCCACACACGCACACACGCACACACGCACACCCGCACACGCGCGCGCGCGCGCGCCCACACACACACACGCACGCGCACGCCCACGCGCCAACGCGCGCACGCACGCCCACGCACGCACGCACGCACGCACGCACGCACGCGCACGCGCACACCCACACCCACACGCACACGCGCACGCGCACACGCACACGCACACGCACACGCACACCCACACGCACACGCACACGCACACGCACACACACACACACACACACACACACACACACACACACATAGTGATGCAGAACGGTTATATTTCCGGGGTAATATTACTGGTAATTTTGGTAATATTACCGTAAGTTACCGGAGGCATCAATTCTCGCTGATAAATTACCGCGGCGGTAATTTTATCGGTACTTTTGGTAGTTTTACGGTAAGTTACCATTGTTAGTTACAGCTTCCGTAGTACTATCGGTACTAACTGGTAATATTACACCACGGTAATATTACGTGTAATATTTCCGGCAGTCCCTAAACTACAGGTAATATTACATCCCGGTAATATTCCCGGTAACGATAACGGTAATATTACCAGTAATATTATCTTTTTCTAAATTACCGGTAATTTCCCTACGCACACATACACACACAGATATTTTTTGTACCTTGGTCAAAAATGTTCAGGGACCCAAAAGGACATATTTACACCAACCTGTGGCTTCAACATTTTTTACAATGTTATTTCCATTTCTTCCTGTCTTTCGACTTCTGTCTCCAGTCCTGTGCCCCTATTGTTGATAAGTCGACTTTCTCTGCTTCCAGAAATCCTTTCCTGGGTCTCCCTTTTAGCTTTTTTCCTCCTACTCCGATGGTCCCTAAATATACAGGATGTTTTCGCTCGCATCTTTACACACTTTACACGTATAAATTTCATGCTCGCGATTTATATCCTTAGTTATGTGCTCGTCAAATAATATACTATTATAAACATACGTCAAATGCGTTACCGTTATTGACGTAATTATTATTGTTTTGATTTTAGTTGTCGAATCAAAACGTGTGAGGTGTTAAAATGTACGTTTGAATGTCAATAAGCAACGGTATACATTTTAAATCGATCGGACAATATCCTGTGCGTCCAAACCTTGGCCAGAAGGTGTCTTATGCACGCACATTTTGGACACCTTATACGTTTCGATTAGACAACTTTTACTTTTCACTGTTGTAAAATCTAAACAATAATTATCTCGATAATAGTAACATAGGTCGTATGTTTCTATAAATTCTTATGCTTAGAATAATATCATCATTTGGCTTACAGTTTCCTGAATACCTTTAATTTCAAAAGTCATCATGATTGCATGAAATCTTTCTATTTGTTCCCGATAGTACCAGTATTCCAACAAATAATTTCCGAAGATATACTGGGTTGCATCGCAGGTTCTCTTTGTTTGATTCCTACCATTGGCGTTGGGAGTTAGGTAGATGCGCATATATGTGTATCGCAAGCAATGGCATACCTGTTACGCTGAGTAGTAGTAGTAGTAGAAGAAGAAGAACAAGAAGATGCGAAGAAGGAGGAAAGGTCTTGGACAGGTCGATGACCACCGGCGACCAGAACGGTGAACCGCGATCACAATACCAACCTATAGCCTATACTCGTCTCTAAAATGGTGCGACAAAACGCTGTCGACATGTATACCTGTAACCTGCCCGAGTATCTTGCCTTTGCTCCGCCTGGCTGCCGGGCTGCGCGGAGGAATTGAGAACAGCACCCGCCTCTCCCGCGATCTACCAGATTACAGACCATTAGATCACCGCCGAAGGAGCTCTCGATTGAGTTGAGCAGGCATGAACTCGTTGATGCGAAGCCTTGGGTAATTATGGTTGTTTTATACTGTATGGTGTTATTTGTTAAAATAACGCCTCAAATTTCGAAGAAGGATTATCTGTATATAAACTGTGATTAATTAATTAATTTCCTTCAAAACTAGATTGAGTGCCAATGATAGATTTCAAATTATTGAACATTGTTCGTAACTAGCTGCACATGTGGTCCATATGGTACACATGTCTTCAAAAGAAACGTTTTTGATGAAATTATACCAAATATAATTTACATATTAATGATCATCGAACACGTCGATTTTCAGTTATCAAACTAGACATTTTTAGATACATTTTTGTGTATATTTTCAATTGTTACTGACTAAAATGGCAACCCAATTTTTTTACTGATTTTGGTAGGTCTTTTTATTGTCTTATTGATAGCAGAAACATTTATGATCTTATAACATAAGAGCAGAAGACAATGGAAACTTGAAAATTATTAATAACTTCGAGAAAGATGGAAAAAGGGTATCATAGTAAACTTTGGCCCTACTTTTACCTGAAATCCTAACAGTTTTTCCCAGATTATTTTGAATATGTAGGTGTAACTTCCAAGCCCAGTTGCGTATTCCACTAAAATAAGTCTATCGCAAAACCGTTTTGGCTTTCCATTTACAAACAAAAGTTACGAATATTACCCTAATTTTGAACTGTCGTTTTCTCGAAAATTGCCTTATGTAAGGCCATAAATTTGTCTGCTACCATGAACACTGTTAAGAAATCTATCTTAACCAGTAAGAAACATATGATAATGTATGTTTTGATAATTAAAAAACGACGTGTCCAAGGATTGTTTTTAAATAACTAACCACTGTCACGTTTTTGTCATGTTTCCATACAACGCGCGATCACTGTATAGTAGTAGTACAGATTTGTCCAATCTATCAATTTGTCCAATCTATCAATTCCAGTAAATTCCAAACACAATTGTGCATGAAGTACGTCTAAATAGACACATAAAAATAACACTGGTCAAAACTGAGTTTATATTTTATACCCAAAAGGTAGGTATAACAATATCATTCCGATAAGTTTTCTCCTAGCTGACATTTTTGAAAAAAAAAATAAAAGAATTCTGAAAATGACAAGAAAACTTATCTTTCTACGTTTTGGTGTTCTTTAAGAAAGTGAGTGTGAGAAAGTGAGTGCCCGCTTAAGAAAGTGAGTCTGGCATATCTGGCATATTCTATTATCCACAATTTTTTAAGAAATTCCTTATGAGGATCGAATAAAATTTGGTTAATGACGATTGACCATATTCTCTAATAAATCTTGTCGACAAACAAGCTCCAGCTTGATGGATCAAATAGAATAAATGGCATTTTTAGTCATAGCATGCAGCACTAAATGCAAACGATTTTTCAATGAGGATTATGTTTTTAATTTAGGTAACTCGATTTTGTTGGATTTTAGATATTTACTTGCAAACATTGCGACCGGGCACTATTACACAGAATTAAATACAGAACTAAATTTTTATGCGGGATTTCGATCAAATTTATTGTTGCTAAAAACTGATTAAAATTAAATAATAGTATATTATTTGACGATCACATAATTAAGGATACAAATCACTCGCGATTTATATGCGTTATGAACGAGTTAAATACGAGGTTTTATCTACGACTCATAAATTCCATTTCATATAATAGTATATTATTTGACGAGCACATAACTAAGGATATAAATCGCGAGCATGAAGTTTATACGCGAGCCGTAGGCGAGCGTATAAACCTGCGAGCGATTTATATCAGTTGTGTGCGAGTCGAATACGACGTTTTATCTACGACTCATAAATTTCATTTTATATCAAATCTTTTAAATGTATTTTTCAATTGTGGCGAGGCGAAATGTCAAAAAACTGTCATCCACGTAGGTTTAGACTGACTTTGACAGTACATTCGTATAATGATGACAGTTCCTTCAAATAATGAAGTCATTATTTGAACGAACTGTCATTATTATACTACGCTAGTGTCATTATAATAATTGGCGCGTATCATGATGGGGTTATATAGTCATAGATACGTCATAGATGCAATGAACTTATTATATGTGAGTCGTAGATAAAATATTTTAAATGTGTTTGTCAATGGTGGCAAAGAGAACTGTCAAATAACTAACCACGTAGGTTTTGACAGACTTGGCAGTAGTTTCATATAATAGCATATAATAGCAAAAGTAAAACCAAAGCTATTTTGAAGAGGGAGATTCTTGAGGGAGGCTTAGCGGTGGAAGAGGATATGTATTGATTTTAGTTTTTATTCTGTATTTATTTTCAAATGGTGCCATTTTAAATCACCTTGGTGTTATAGGTACCTTTTGTATTTATTTATATACAATAAACCATTTTATTATTATTATTATATAATGATGACAGTTCCTTTGCATAATGAAGTCATTATTCAAACGAACACTCATTATGCAAAGGTACTGTCTTCATATATAATCATCGGTATGTATGATGTAGGGATTATACAGTGAAAAATGCGTACGCAATGAACTTATTATATGTGATAGGTTAATAATTATAGTGACATACAGGCTGGATGTAAATTTTAATTAAATCAAAAGTTACAGCCACTACCTGAATTTGAACCAGGGACCTTTGCGTTTCTAGCACAATGCTCTCCCA
Organism: Aphodius sticticus; assembly: GCA_963966075.1. Taxonomy (NCBI): domain Eukaryota; kingdom Metazoa; phylum Arthropoda; class Insecta; order Coleoptera; family Scarabaeidae; genus Aphodius; species Aphodius sticticus. The sequence continues at coordinate 46,316,603 of OZ014508.1, read as the reverse complement.
TCTGAGGTACTGAGTACTGAGGCCTATGCCATTTGTTAGATATAATTTGTCATAATATAGGCCTCAGTAGCTCAGATGGGAGAGCATTGTGCTAGAAACGCAAAGGTCCGTGGTTCAAATCCAGGTTGTGGCTGTAATTTTTAATGTAATTAAAGTTACATCCAGCCTGTATGTCACCATAATTATTAACCTATAATATTAATTTGACAATATGTCGTTAAACATTTTCAGTTATTACATGTGAGTCGAAGACAAAACATATTTAATCTAAAAAAAAATAATTCATTTGTTTTGGGGCAGTTTTCTATCGGCGAAGGCAGCAAAATAGAATAACGCCGAAAATTCTTGAAAATTTTACAATATTCTGGTAGTCAAGGTGAAATTGGAAGTGCAATGAAAAGAAAGGCAAAGCTATTTCAATTATATTATTTTAATTTTCATAATCATTATCACCGCCAGGATCATAAAGATATAAAGAACAATTTGACAGGCGGTATGTTAATTTTAAATTAAATGATTTAAAAGTTACAGCCACGACCTGGATTTGAACCAGTGATCTCTGTGTATCTACTATTAACATTATCTTTATATTTAAATTATTGTTACGGAATGCCCGTGTAATCCCTTTCAATTGTATTCTTAAAAAAGTAAGAAAATAAAAAAGAACAAAGACCAAATCAATTATCAAACGAACTTCATTCTCTAATCCTGCTGCTAATAACAGTCTTGCCCTCTTAAGACGATGCAAAGAAAATTAACTACTTAAGATAACAACCAATTTCAATTATTGAAAATATTTCATTTATGTATGGCGTCCATGAATCCCAGCTTCTCCCCTAGCAGTATTAAAAAATGGTTACCCATAGTTAGCTTCAAAAGATCGCTTGAACCTTGCTTGAACTGTAAATCTATGAAGCGAAAACTCTGAAGTTATCACTTAGAGGGTCCCACTTATGACAGTAATGTTGTACGTCTTGCAGTTTTCATTAGTTCTTATTCGCATATATGATTTCAAGGTTTTTCTTTCAAAATTTTGATGTGATAGAATTTTTTTAAGAACGGTTAAATGTAAACTTGAACCTTTATTATTAAGGCTCCCGTCTCCGACCCGCAAAACTCGAAAATAACCCATGCCGTAATTATTGGGCCTATCGTGAAATGCTCGCTACCATTCGATTCCAAAGATCCTTATGCAACTGCCATCGGAAAGGAATTTCAATATTTATGAAAATTATTTATGCAAATTTTGGTGTGGACTACAAATATAGAAATGCTTTCCGATGGCAGTTGCGTCTGATTATAGTCTTCTGTAATACATTAGGAAATATGATTAAATGTTAACTATAAGAGCACAAGTTATTTTCTTCTGAACTTTACTAGACTTGCACTCTGGGGTATTGTAGCGCGTAGTTGTAATAGGTTGGCAACCATGTTTACAATAGCGACGATTATGAAAGTACATACTATCATCGACTTTGTTTGTTTATTTGTACAAATAGAAAGCAAAACGGTAATTTCTTTAGGTTATATCATACGTCAAATGTAATAAATACGAAGTAAAAACAGACATGTTTATAGTAACGCCATCTACATCTGGTGATTTTTTATTTAGAAGCTTTGCTACAGTTCGCTATTTGAATTGAGACGGGAGCCTTAAGCTATGTTTACAGCAAAAACTCATGACAAACACTTGATCGGAACGACTCAACGGTTCAAGTTTTCATTTGAAAGGAATGGCAGAAACATTGTCATCATCCAAACAACATGACTTTGTAAGTAGTAATTGAAGACACTAGATGCAAAACAGCAGAAGTACAATGATAAATGCATTAGACTTGTGCTGTTTTGCATCTAGTGTCTTCAATTACAAAATGTGCCTACCATGTACAATATAAAACACCACACACAGCGAAGTATATTCTCAAAACGTGAGAAAATTATTTACTTGCGGTTATTGCTTTAGATGAAGTTAATATTTACTTGGTTTCAAACAATTTCTTTCATTTAAGAATTCCTTGTTCTCACAATTCAAGAATATCCCCATCTCAGAGTTATTAGTTTCGGTTAAGTATATAATTATGTATGGTTAAGTATATATGTAATTAAACAATCGCTAAGTTATTGTCTACTTATTTCACACAATTCCCTACCTTTAAAAAAAAAAACTAAAACAGTAATTTCTATTGAATACATTATGATCATGTTCTTGAACTAATAATATCTATACTCATTTCAAGAAAATATTTTCTCATTGTCAAGCATATATATTCACTTTAAGAAAATTCCATTATTCTCAACGTGAGAATAGTTTTCTTGAATGATATCTATACTCTATACGAATAATATCTATACTCATTGCAAGAAAATATTTTCTCAGATATACAAGCATATGATCATTTCAATTCAACAATATCTCTTTATTCTTAACTTGAGAAAATATCTACTTGCGGCTATAGCAAACTAATCATTTACTTGGATGAAAGCATATTGCTTTGAGTGAAGTATTTACTTTTCTGTGTGAATCTCATCGTAAATCATGAGTAATATTTCTCAAAAATCCATTAAGTTAATATATTATATAAAGTAATTTAGAAAATTTAAAAATGCCAGTTTCATGCCATCCTATTAATTTTAACATAATATATATGCTTAGCGATAGCTATTAAAGAATGAAACTCGAATCAAATAACAAAATAAAATTACATTTTGTCGTGTTATTTAATCGTTTAACCATATTAATTGTATTGATTTATTTTATAGTGCGAATCTGTTGTTACGATACTCCTACTACTATAGACTTGTCGTGTTCGAGTATAATAATCAAAGTCCAAGGTCTTCCACCATGATAGATTAGATATACACACATGTATATTAGATATACGTTATATTCCTAAAAATACCTACTATGTGCGGACAATTGACATACGATTGTTAATGAAATACTCCTAGTATGCACACGTACAAATTGAGTCTGAGGTGTTTAGGTGGACTTTTAAATTATAGCCTTATCTGTCGTCAACAATAATTTACTACACACCTTATGTTATGAATGAATGAGAATACAGTGCCAAATTTGAATGGAGTGTGTCATTATAGCATACGTAATGTAAAGATTGTTACCAGAACATGTAACTGTGTTTTGCTGGGTGTCTGTAGTGCAAAGGATAGGACGCAAATTATAACTTTCAGGTAATAGGTTTGTTCGCGCTGCAGCAAAATTAGTAAATGTTTATAAGCTTGCACAATGTTGCTACTCACCGCAATAATTCTATTGCGCATATGTGGAAGATATTAATATTAATTTGCGATATCAACAGCCAATATGGCGCCGAAAAAGCAACAAACGTCTGCTTTAATGGTTTCTTTTGGCCATACTATCAAAGGGTAAGCGTTGTATATCACAAAAGGGAGGAAACGGAGAAAAGGGACCTTTAGAGTAAAGGAAAATCTTCAAAGGAGTGAATAGGACCAAAACGACGAAAAGACGGAAAAGGCCTAACGGAAAATCGGTCAGACACCACATAGTATTCACTCTAACCAAAATCATTAACGTGTTCAATGTATCGGAAGTATTTACAGTCGAATTATCGGTGGCCTTGGTCACACCGGTATACAAGAAAGGGAACGTTAACAACCCATCTAACTATTGCTCTATGTCACTATTGCCTTGTGTATCTAAGATTTTCAAAAAAAAACTAGTAAAGGAATCATATTATTGACCATTTCGAGCAAAAATCATTTTTGGCCGTAAGTAGTTTGGCTTTCGACGGGTTGTTGCCGTATCGTGCCATTTTGACGTTTGTTGAGAATTGTGTCTCTTGCACTAAAACATACAAATCCCCATCAAAGAATACAGATTCAAAAAATGGAAGCCTGCTCGAAAATTGAAAAGATCGATCAGTTCGATCAGATCGAAAACATCGATCCATCTTTTAGTTCATCAATACACGTACGTATGAATCTTTTAAATAAGAAGATTGAACGATCGATCAGATCGATCGATTGTTTTACGCAGCCCTACTAATGTGTTCAACCCTCAATTGTATGGCCTCCTTTACGCAGACGCTACAGCGATAATCAGATGTTTCCGCTCCCTTGAATCCGCTGCCAACTACCTTCAAGCACTTCTGCACAAACTCGAGCGTGGTTCCACAAGTGGAGAATAAAAATTAACCCAAGCAAAACCCAATACCTCATTCCATTCCACCGTATCCTATATAGAAATAGCTCTCCTTCAAAGTAAGTCAACAATGCCACCACAAATTTGTAAATACTTGGGGATTGCTATTGACCCTAAGATGAAGTTTTCTGGGCACACCAAGCTGTCGAAAATTAAAGCGAAGTACAGAGCACCACACTTCAGATGCCTCATTTTCAAAAATTGAGGTATCAGCACTGAAGGAACAATACACATCTACAAAATAATATGTCGCCCGATACTTGATTACGGATTCTATTCAACGAGAACGGCTCTTAACAAACTTCAATAAACTTCGGTGAAAGAAGATCACTCCGCAACATCACCCGACTTCGAAATCCCAATACTCCCCTCCACAACTCCTTTACGAGACTACCAACATCATTCCTACGTCCACCCAAATTGACGTCCATGAAAATTTCCAAAACGTTCTCACAAACACTATTCCACTTGTTCATAAAAAGAAACAATACATGAAATCATCGAAGAAATGCAACTACACCCATAGAAGATCAGGCTAGGCTGAAAGACCACGGTTCATGGCCCATTTTGTTTTTTCTGGGAATAAATTAATTCTGTGTCTCTTCTATGATGTATGTACAGCATGTCATTGTTTTGTGATTTGTCAAAATCCTCCGATTCTGTTGTCCATGTTGTCCTGATAGAAGATCGGATCAATTTTCAGAAAATACACTGACACTCCTTCAAACATGTGTATCCGGTAGAACCCAGATGGTAAGGTTCTATTCTTGGTCCGCTTCTCTATATTATTTTATGTAGGTGAATTATTTTATTGTAAATATTGCTTGTAACAAGGGCATTATTTTGACTGATGAGTGTCACAACCATGTCTTTTAATGATAAAAATCTTATGGATGCTAGAAGACGGCTGGATGTAACGTGTGATGATGTTTTTTGACAATAGAATTGCGGATGAATGAGGAAAAAGAAGGAAACAAGTGGATTAATCAATATTTGGAAAATAAGTAGGAGAATCTGCATGGATGGTGGTGAGATATTTTCTCAACAACTGATAATATGATCAAAGGTTATCGACAATTCGCATTTATTAAACCATACATTGGATTGGTGATATGTGTAAAGTGTATTATCGGGAATATTAATCTGATGGTCAACAAAAATCCTTCATAGGGTTTTTGTTCCAATAAGAACTGACCAGTACTACACTATTCCTTATTTTTAAACTGAACATAGGTGGTGCTAGGTTGCTAACGGCATCATTATGATTGTTTACCAACTTGAATATCATTATACTCTAATTATGAAAGACTGGCAACCGAAATGCCATCTTACAATAGGTCTTTGCATTTATTCTTAGTTTGCATATAACTCCTTATTTATTAAATTTATGAGAAACAAAAATTTGGTTGCATAACATAGAAACAGATTTTTTCTTAATAAGCCATATCAGCCCCAAGACCCCTATATCATATAACTCCCTATCATGGGCGAAATATGGGATTGCCGTTTAAAGAAAATGTCGATGACGTCATGAGTAAAAAAATTGACAGATTGAAACTAAATTTGATATGAAATGTGTTTTGATAATTAAAGAACGACGTTTCGTACCTTTTTTTGAAATGAGAATCCATTTCAGAGATTTTGCAATGTTTCCATCCTTTGCATCATTTAAGAATTAAAACTAGAAATTGTGCGTCTTTAGAACTACATTGTGCGAAAATCCTATATACCAGATAAAAAGACTTTCCATTTTTAAAAAGAGCAGCACACACAATTGCCAAGAAAGAAATAAATTGTTTTGTCGGGTCAACATACTTCTGCGAATTACTGTTTTCAGCCATGTATACCATAAAATCGAAAAGCAGATCTCGACTTACAAATGGGCATCATTATGATTGTTTACCAACTTGAATATCATTATACTCTAATTATGAAAGACTGGCAACCGAAATGCAATGACAAATATCACATGTCTTAGACATTGTACATGTTGTTACTTTGGAGTACAGTTTTGATCTAAAAATAAAAATAATAATTTATATAATAATGTATCTATATGATTACGTAGTATTATTTATAAATGTCGAAGTCCTACCAATATTCTAGAATGTGCTCTAAGGAATCTAGACAATTAACTCGCTAACGGTCATGAGTTAAAAATTCTCGATTATTAATCGCTCTATATAATATACGTTGTTGTTATTGTGGTAAATTACGAAATGAGTTTGGCCGATAAAAACCTTCATGTAGTTCATAGTTCATTTTTGTTTTTGAAACTTTCTAGCGCAAATTTCTAATTTCGTAAATGCTGCTTTAAATGCAATAGACGATATTTTTATTTTTGTCTAAAATTATAAAACGCAATCACGGTTTTAATAGAATAGACAAACCTCAATTTACCTGGATCAGTTAGAAATGTTAAAATCAATTTAAGTAGTATGTATACGAAAATGTTCTCAAATCCCCAATTCCCGCGAGATAACAACTCCTAACCAGCAGTAAATACGCTTACAAACGAAGCCGAAAGCACCACCGCAGGTGGTCGTCGGGGTGGGGAGACTTCTGGATTTCCAGAATCATCGATTACGTCGGTAAATCCGGCCAGTTTCCACAAACGAGCAGTATAGAGGCATGGGACCGCCCCCACCCCTTACATACGCTTCCAGAATAAAATAAAACGTAAGGTGTATCGATCCACCACCCCCGATGATAATAAATTTCAGCGAGAGTGAGAGGAGAAGACGCGCAAGGGGTGAAAGTCCACCGTGTACAGTTATTCTAAGGGTACGGAGTGGCATAAAGCAGTGTTGGTTATGGCTTATGGATTTCATGATCCTGGCACCTATTATTGTATTTATATGATTCACCCTGAGGGGGGGTTGGTTCGACAGGACGTAAGCCGCTGGACTAACAGGAGGGTTAGCATCCCTCAATCTATCGACTGCGATGTACTACTACAACAGTGATTTTCTTGTTGCTTACCAAAATTAGCACTTCATCATGCGGAAGCCATGCTGTTTGAATGCGGTCACCCCAGGATCAGAGTGTTCTATGTCCACTTCTTTCGAAATTCAATATTATTATTCTATTCTCATCTTGGTTGCGTCCTCTTACACCTTTTAATTTGTTAACCTAACATAACTCTCTCTCTCTCAGGCGCGCATTTCCATTTCTACTATCGGTTGCAAAAGTATTGAGCCCTGTGTTTGGAGGCTCGTAACTCTGCAACGACTCAACAAAAAAAATTGAAGTAAAGTGTGTTATACTCCTGAATTATTTGGACATAACCTGAGTAACTATAAAAATTTTCTGCCGCTAGGTTTGGACAGGAGCGGGAGAGAAGTGTAAAAATGTACCCCATTCGACAAGATTTTCATAGAAGCGGTTATCTCGGCAACGAGTATTAGCACGATAACGCGATAGGAACGAAAACAATCGCAAAATTTTGTTTAATGAGACTATTGAAATAGAAAGACATTTCAGATGTTCTTTAATTTTATAAAGGAATATACAGTATACATATGCGATATAATTTTGGGACACCTCGCAAGTACGCTACGTCGTCAAACGGAATCGGCTAGGGATTCCATGACGGCATACAGCCTGAACCACAGGCCCGGACTTTGAATTAAAACAAACATCGTACATTGGTGTAAGCAACGTTGAAGTTGAAGGTTAGAAATTGTGGACTCTTTGTTTAATGAAGGAATAGGTTGCAAGTGTACAGCGAACAGCTGTAATCAACAGCAGCAATCAAATTATCAGGTAGCAGCAAACAAATAACAAAACAAAATATTTTTTCTCAGACCCCAGTAATATGGGGTTTATTTTGGGTAAAATCAAGATAATATAAATACATATGTAAATATTCCATTGATTACTAATTTCTTGAATAACATTTTTTGAGTAACTGCGTTCTGTGCGTACGTGTTTGGAGGTACTTCTATTAGAGTTTATAGCAATGAAGTAAAATTATTTTGATTACGTAAAAAATAAAGTTACAAAAAGCTACAATGCATTTAAAATTAAGGATATGTTAAGTTTATGTAACGAAGCACTGTTTCAAAACAGGTATGACAAAATTGTGTTGCACATTACAAGAAAATCTAAACCAATACATTGATAAAGATGATATTGCTGACTCAATTGTTGAACCAATTTTAATCAACTTGCATGAAGATGATAATGATGATGATGATTACGAATTATTAGACTACATCGACAGCAGTACAGATAATGAAGAGTGCGATGGTGAGCTTCTAATTAATGTCTTACTTAGTTCTTTTTTTTGAGTGATTTTAGATAATGATACAGAAGTTGCCGGCCATAGTACCAATGTTGGCGGTTCTTCTGGAGCTGCAGAAATCGTTCAAAGTTTAGGACAAATACTTGTCGCAATCGAAACATTTGCAGAAATACCGGACCGTGTGGTTTGGCCCCAGAACCTACAGAAACAACTACGTCATCATAAACTACTGATTTTCGGCAGAAATAATACTGTGAAATAATAATAAATCACAAAACAGAATATGTATACAATTCCACAAATAAAGAGAAAAATCACGTATGCTATTTTAAAAAATAAAACCGAGCGAGAAAATAACAAAAATATTGAATACGCTCCTGAGAGTTTATCGTTTGAAATAGTCGCGCGAAGCTTTGCATTTCTTCCCGCGCGTAATATCTTTTCCCCGTGGGGAACCATCCTGCGCACAGGATCAATCACATTCATTTCACTCCTGAACATTTCTAAATAACTTTTATGTTATTAATTATTATGCATACATCAATGGATGATTCTCCTGCAATCGTTCGTTTCTCATATATCAGCGTTCATAAAAAGCACCCTTGCAGATTTGTTATATACAAAATCAAGACAATAAATACGCCAATCTATAGAACACACTTAGAGTCTAACTTTAACTTGAACAAAAATTTAAATTTTCTTGGTAAGTGGTTTAGGTGAAAAAAAATCGTCAAGCATTATTTTCAAACCGCAAAAATCCGGTACTTTTTTTTACTTCTCTCACGCTCGTGGCTAAATCGATGGACAGAAAAAAAATAATAGTCAGTCCTGTTATGTAGAAATGATTCAGGGGGATAACGCACTTTATTTTATTTTTTTCTGTTCAGCCGTTTCAGAGTTACGAGCCTTCAAACACAGGGCTCAATATTTTTGCAACCGATAGTAGTGACTAATCAATATTATTTACTGTCCAATCTAATGTCCAACCCATCAAAGACATTTTGTGTGTATTTAGCTTTCATTTGTTCGCTATGTACATTTTATGTTAAAAAAATAATAACGTACTAATCCTCGAGAACGGATAATTGCAAAATTCAGTTGAACCAAACTAAAATTTTCTTGAAATACATGTATGCCCCGTACGCACTATGCATTCTAGACACGACGACCATAATGGTATATTATTTGACGAGCACATAACTAAACTTATAAACTTGCGAGTGATTTATGTCCGTTATGTACTAGTCAAATACGACCTTTATTCTACGAGTCATAAATTCCATTTTATAACAAATATTTCAAATGTATTTGTCAATGGTGGCGATGCAAACTGTCAATCAACTGTGAACTACGTAGGTGTTGACAGTAGCTTTGAATAATAATGACAGTTTCAATAAAGAAATCATTAATCAAAAGAACTGTCATTATTAGTCAAAGCTACTGTCATCATAATCATCGGCGTGTATCATGATTCATGATATAATATAATATAATATTATGATATAAAATACATTGCCTAGTTTATATCAGACCGTCCACAGTAAGAGACCATCCCCGTTCAGAGACCAAATACATAATAAATAAATAAAATGGCCGAATACTCATTTTTTTTCAACGTTCGTTAAACATTTAAAAATATGCCTTTCTGTATAAAAAGTAAACATACAAAAATAAACGGAACAAACTAAGCAAAATACAATTATAATTAAAAGTGTATTTAACAAATTAACAATATTATAAAACACGTGAGATTTAGAAAACCGAAAATGACAAGTTTGTTTGTTGTCAAGATATTTCAGGACTTCTTTTAAACATGGGTGTGCTAGAATGCCTGCCAGAAGACTGGCGCATTTTTATTGACAATTCTACAAGAAGCTTAAAATGTATTTTATTTCACAATGGAAATCTCCATAGATCAATTCCACAAGTATGTCTGTAGGTGTAGCAAATGCGTTGAATGAGTCATTGCATACTAGGGAAGAAATTATTTTTCCATCACTCCATATAAAACTGGGTAATGAAACCACCAGAAACATGTGGTGCCAAATTCCAACAAGTGTTCCATGTTCACGCTCCCTGATTTCTCGCTATATGGCCTAAACAGAAAAGGTTTTATTTCGTCCTACTTAGAAGCGTCTATTCGTGTTTTGATAAACGCTTATTGACCCGCATGGATTCAAGAATGGCCAAAAACATGTTTTTGGTATTTTTGAGACAGTTCTTCTAAAAGCCTAGAGCCAATTCACTATTTCCGTCTTCAGATTCGGATTCTACCATAAAAAGGACAATCGTTATCAGTTGTGTAATCAATTTGTAGCGAATACTACAAAATTTGCCTATAAATCTTAACAAACCATGTTCGAAAGAGATCCAAATGAACTGTAAACTTCCTAACAACGTCTAATAATTCAAAACTGATTCACACAAAAGAACTGAACAAACTCAACTACTAGTCCAAGTATGGAATAAAATTCCGAACGAACTGCAAGCAAGGTCAGTACTAGCCGCTGAAGGCAGTTTTAAATCAGGAAATTAAACGGCGTGACGTCGTCGGTGAAGAGAAAGTACACCATAGGCGTCGTCGTCGATCTTAAAAATAGCACTGCGCGGTGCATCGTCGCATGAAAAAAGTCGCTCAATTAATATGACATCGCATCGGGCGAAAGGCCAAAATAATGCTTAACTGCTCGGAGATAATATAAAATCGGTGTTTGAATATCGCTTGCCCAACCCGATTATGATCTCGACGATGTTGAGATGGTGGAAGGACGCGGAACTCTAGATGCAGGCATATCATCTAGTTGCGCAATCTGCGTTGCGTAAGTTTGATAAAGGGGAATGGTCAGTTAAACTTGCAACGCCACAAGCTGAGCGCGTTACGTAAGTGATTTATAATATTTCTGTTTTGTTTGAAAGTGCTCGACTTGGCTGCGTTTGGATAATGAAATTACTCTATTGATGGCAGACTTGTATTTATCTGACGATACGCGGTGCATTATTTTTTTGCGGATTCTAAAAGTCCTTGATCATTTTTTTCATATTGCCACAATTCTGGCAATGTATCTACCTACTTTGAACTTTCAATCACGCCTTGTCAACAATGGCGAGCTGGCCGGGTGTCAGCTTGAGCAGGCGCTGCACCATTCTACAAGTCTACACTTCCCCACCTATCGAACACGTTCGTCACAACATTCGGGTTTAGTCACCTTTGAGTCATTGTTGGTATTTTGATCAGAGTCAAAGGGGTTTCTCCAACATTCAAAGCATCATTATTTAGGTGCGCGGCGACAGGGTTGGACGTCTATGACACCGGGAGACCCATAACCTCGCAGAAAGTTGCGCTTTTAATGCTATATATATACAGGGTGTCTCACGAAACTGGTACATTAGAAGTTTCTCATGTTATACTATTTCTGGAAATTTGAAATTTTGGTATTATAATTTACTCGATCTGAACTTCAACTAAAATATTTTCAAGTTAACTGTCACGTCCGGTCACCGGAAGTCGGTATCAACTTTGTTATTTTAAATGGAATGATATAATTTTTTATTTTATTTTTGTTTTCTACGTATCAAAATACATAATTTTTGATAATGTTTCCCTATACCTAAATATCACCATTTTTGAGTTTTTTTGATTTTACTAATTTTTTGGTGATTTTCGCGGTTACGTTTAAAATTGAATATCTCGGTTATTATTGAAACTAGAAGTTTCATGATTGGTGGTCCAAAACTAGAAACATAACCAAATAAGACGATGTTTAGTTGATCATGATATCTTATACAGGGTGTTCAAAATTTACAACACAATAATTGAATTTTCAAACTTCAAAAACAATATTTTTTCAAACGGAACAGCCTGTATACCGATACGCCATTCTATAGGAAATCGTATTCCCTATCAATCAATATTAGGATTCCCTATATCTATCTTTAATAGTTTTTGAGATATTGTCAGTATAAAAGAATGCAAACTAAATACAAAACGATTTATTCTTTATTTATAGGAATGTAACAACTTTGGAACAGCAGGAAAACAGAAAAATATTGAAAAGGTTTCTTAAAACTAAAATAATAGATTTGGGATATTTAACTTAAATTAAAACTTAATTATGTTGTTCGAAATGCTGCCCGTTCTGCTCCAAACATTTTAAAACACTTCGCTGTACTACTGTCATCGTCGCTCTTCGGATTTCTTGTCGCTGAAGTCCATTAATGGCGGCTACTACTCTGTTAGTCAATTCTTCTCGAGTACTAACTGGTGTGGAATAGACCTGGCTTTTCACATGACCCCAGAAATAACAGACTAATGGTGTTAAAAATGGTGAGCTTGGTGGCCACCGCCAGGGTCTCCTATTTCCGAACCACCTACCGTCACCTAACCTGTGCCGGTGCACCGCCCATTTGATAAAAGCGGTCGCGTAAAATATTGAGGGAAAGAGTATCGCAAAAATTGTTCACACATCCACGCAAAATTTCTAAATATCTATCACTATTTAAATTTTCGTTGTAAATTTCGTATCTAATTTCGTCCCCATTGTTAAATGGGAGCATTTAAAATGGATTTAAAGAAAAAGTAACAATATCTCAAAAACTATTAAAGATAGATATAGAGAACCGTTAATATTGATTGATAGGGAATAAAATTTCCTATCGAATGGCGTATCGGTATACAGGGTATTCCATTTGAAAAAAAATAGTTTTTTACGTTTGAAAATTCAATTATTGTGTTGTAAATTTCGAACACCCTGTATAAGGTATCATGATGAACTAAACATCGTCGTATTTGGCTATGTTTCTAGTTTTGGACCATCAATCATCAATCTTCTAGTTTCAATAATAACCGAGATATTCAGTTTTAAACGTCACCGCGAAAATCACTAAAAAACTAGTAAAATAAAAAAAACTCAAAAATGGTGATATTTAGGTATAGGAACCCTTATTAAAAATGATGTATTTTGATAAGTAGAAACCAAAATTAGAATAAAAATTATATCATTCCATTTAAAATAACAAAGTTGATACCGACTTCCGGTGACCGGACGTGACAGTTAACTTGAGAATATTTTAGCCGAAGAGCTCAGATCGAGTAAATTCTAATTCCAAAATTTCATGTTTCCAGAAATAGTAGAACATGAGAAACTTCTAATGTACCAATTCCGTGAGACACCCTGTATATAATCTAAATTAATTAAATTAAGTTCTGTATGGTAATTAATATATAATTAATTAATTAATAATTAATTAACTAAAGTTCTGTATGGTTAACTAAACAAATCGTTCAATTTTACCGCAAAAATCTCATATCTTTCATTCTGCTTTTTATGCTTTTTATATTTTTCCTTATACATATATTCTCATTTTGTTTAATAAATTATATTTATTAAAATTAATGGTCTTCATTATCAACTCCCGATTCAATATAATATCCCAAAAATATTTAAAACAAATACAGTGCAAATATACAAATCTCAACAATTTTAAAACGCAAAGAAAATGTTCGGGCAGATTCATAATATGTTGACGAATCTTTATGCATCAATCAAACCAGAAATAAACGAACGAAAATATTTTATATATGTATCATGTATATACATATTATGTACTTTAGGCGGCACTGGAAACAAATGAACACGTGCATCAAAGACGCCGCCGCGCCTCGCCGGTTGTCGCAAAAAGCTGGACTGTGTCTGCCTTGAGCCGTCTAGGCCTTGAGCAGAAATGAGCTGAGAGCGTAAACGCCGTAAACGAACGAACTACTGAACCGGATCTCCTACTGAACACCAGTTTGCCAGGGTTGAACCGGATCGAACGGTTCAGACATTTGACCCGTTCATTTTGAACGGTTCGTTCGCAAACGACTCTTCCCTAGTGTGTACCCGTTTTTTGTGGCGACGATTCCGGAGAAACTACTAAAGGTATCGGGACGAAACTTCATATTTAGAAGTTTCATGACAAAACTGCTGAAAAGCTTTCTGTTGAAAAGGGTCCAAAGGAACTGGAGGTTTGTCTTCTCTTAGCATTTCTAAAAGATTTTGCAAATAAGTCGCCATTTCTGGAATTTCGTCGAAATAGTTAAATAATAAATTAAAGTGGAGGAAATTCTGAATAATTTATGACTATGAAATTTTTTAGTACAATCAATAGTTTAGCTACATGAGCAAATTCTATTTCATCGAGATCGGTCGTACTGCATTAAAACTAGTAGCCAGGATATGTCAGAAATTTTGATTCTAATGACAGTAGCTAGTGTCAAACGCTAATGTTTTGACACAATATAAGCTGCATTCGGATATTGTACACCGTTACACTTTTTACACCCAATAACACGTAAGTATCATTTGGACGGTGTACCCGGTGTCAACGGAGTACAATATCCGAACGCAACTTTAATAGACATATCTGTCTAGGTCTACTAGTTGTATTTTAATGCAGACATGGCTGATCTCGATCAAATAGAAACTCATGCAGCTAAACTATTAATTTTATATATAGTATGATAAAGTCATGTGCCTGGCCACATCAGATTTTTTTAAATTATTGTATAAAACAGATGTATTTTTTACTGTTGTATTCAACAGCACCGTTGCGCTCTCATATTATCTTGTCAAGGGTGATAGCGCTATCGTGACAGTGTGAGAACCAGTTTACAACGAAGTTACAGCAGCTCTCATTCTATTCGTGTTTTCAGCAACACCGTTGGTGTTTTCAACAACGATGGCGATTTCAACAAAAGTGTTGGCATTTTCAGCAAAACAAGAACATAATTTTATTTGAATTTAAAAATTATTCATTACCCAAAGGTGTATGTATAGGATGTGTAGTATAATAAAAACCCTCTTATCCTTTGTTTGGAACTAGTTTCGATTTTGTTGTCTTCATCAGTGTAGATCTAAAAGAACCTTGATCAAAAACTTAGTCATTTGAATTCTAAAATCTCAGGTAACATTTGCATCGATACGCTTGCGTGAGAGAACGAGAGTGGGACGCAGACAGGCGGTCATATCATTGTAGAAGTTGTTAGGCGAGAGCAGAAACATGGTAGGAAATAGAGAAAATTTGAAATTTAAAAGTATAAAGACTAGCAACTTTATATCGGGTGGTTTTTGTAATTTGTAAAGTGTAAAATTTGATGTTTATGGATGGCATGTTCTATATCTATTGAGGTCAGTGCAAGGTCGGACTTTCTATTGTGTTGTCGCTTTTCATATTTATATCTTCTGTCTTGAAAAGAAGAGCATGTTCCAATGTTCCATAGCCGATGTGATAATCTCTTCTAATCAAACATGGTGCTAATATAACTCTCATTCTACTGTGTAGTAGACATAATTTAAAATATTGCTGTATAAAAATAAAACCAGTGTACCAATGTTACAAGTCCAAGTAGTTATTCTTGAAGAAAGAAAATTTCAGATGCTTACGAAACGAAATTGCTACACATACCTACCTATACCATAAGCAGTTCTTAATAAAATCGACATTGACTTCAAAATCCAAATAGCTCGGCAATGAAACCAAATTTTCGCATAAACGTACAGCCTCCTCTAGCAATCCTTGGCAAAAACAACAGCCGCAGGTCTACCAACTATCGCCTCACGGCTGCCGCCCACAAGCTCTTGCAAATTCACGCGTTACATCATCGAAAAAGACTGTTCAATGACATCGCGATTTTCACTTTCATTCCGATTCCATATAACCGTTAGGTCGTCATTCACTTGTTCGTAGGTACATCGATTTCGTAATTTCATGCCCAATGTCGATGCGGTGGACCATATTCAGATGAAGGCGATGTAGGCGAGAAAGATGGCAACTTTTATGAGTCTTTTATACTCTAGACAAGAAAGTTGGCTTAATTTGGAGAATTTGTTTATTATTATTAATTTTAAATCATTTATTCTTTATACAAATTTGTGAGTGAACCGTTTACGAGATATAATAATGAACACAAATTTTTGGGGCTCAGGTTCACACTAGCCCCCCCTTGGCAAGAAATAGATATTCTAATTCTACTAATAGTTTGCGATTCGTTTGCGACTGTTTTTGAGATTGGAATTTTTGTTTGCGACTGAACCGTTTCGGGGATATAATTAAAACAAATTTGGGAGGCCCACATTCACACTAGCCCAACGTGAAAAAAATCGAAATTTCTGTTTTTGAGATAAAATTCGAAAACTACCGGTGGATTTAAAGTTGCCCTCCCACGAGTTCGAACTTTTTTTTCTTTATATAGGTTGCAAATCGTTTTCGAGTGTGCGAGTTCCATATTTTCGTTTGCGAGTCGTTTTTGAGGTATCGTGAAAAAAACGTCGAATCGGGATATCTGCGTATACTAAATAAAATAGTAGGAAATAAGGAAATACAACCAACTTGGTTCAAATTTGTTCCGTTTTTTTCTTCAGATTGATTGTATCACGTTATAAAGCGTTTCAATATTATTCAAATATGGGCATTCTCCGGATAAAATAGAAATAAATATATAGTTGTAAGAAGAGTTCTGCCGTCGCGCTATACCTACCATATCAGTTACGAGGCTGTTTTTATATAAATTGAAGTTGTATCAGATAAACTACGCATGCATAAACAAATTATATACTTGGAAATATGTGTAATGCATAGATATCAAAAGTTAAGTCATTTTTTTGATTAAGTGAATAACGGTGGTATGTAAATTCATTGTAAAAAGTAATGTAGAAAATGTCTTTTAGTACCTACTAGATTGAACTTATTAACAATTTTATCTCCTTGGAGCACGTACTGATATGTAATATGTAATATGTTCGATCTCAAATTTCACAGGAATTAGGTATGGATTCGAAGTAACAATTCCTGCACAAAAAAAGAACAATAAAAGATAAAAAAATAAGAACCACCGTAATGCCTAAGTATTATAAATGTTTTGTTTTTATTTATTTATGTCCATTTCTTTGCAAGTTAAATTGTATTGGTTTTGGAAGAAAAGTTAAATAAATATTGCCACTAAAAATAATGACGTCATTGCCATCATCGTCAAGATTTTATTTTAGTATTTAAACTTTACCTATAAAAAAGAACTTTCACGCTTACTTTATATTTTTCTGATACAACTTCTATTTATCTGTCAAATCCTATAAACTGCATACTACATATACAAGTTAACATACAAGTTACAAAAAACTAAATTTCAACACAATGAAATGTAAAACTATTCTTTTTAAACTATTCACACTTCCGTTGCCTTTTTAACATGCCGCCAAAGTTTGACTGATATGATAGGTATTGGCTGGTTGCGCAATGCAAGCGCCTCTACAGGTGTTGGCGGAACTATGTCCACGAGGCGTAAATGGTGCAGTTCTCTACTAAACGTTACAGTTATCTGTACTATATGTATAAAGTGGTCCAATCAAAAGTGTATTCTTACATTGTTGCATTTCTCATTATTTCTTCCTGTATTATTACAGTTGACAACGGAGCACTTATTGTGTCCCATGACGATAATTTCGGCCAACGCGCGACAGCATAGAACTCTTCGTGTAATTACATATTTATATTGTATCCAGAGAATGGCCAACATTTGAATAACATTGTGAAGAAAATGAAATACAATCAATCTGCAGAAAAAAATTGAACAAAGTTGGGTGTATTTCCTACTCTTTTATTTAGTACTATACGAATATAATAACCCGTTCGACGTTCTTTCATCATAACTCAAAAACGGTTAACTCGCGAACAAAAATATGAAACTCGCAAATGATTTGCAACCTATATAACAGATCAAAATTCAACTTCACATTCTAAACTAGCAAACGATCTGTAGAAACAGAATTTCGATTTTTTTCTAGGGCTAGCCCCCGGACACTTTTCAAATGTATTTTGGGTAATTTGGCTACTTTTGCAATTTGCTATGACAAACCAACATTGTTTTTCAAATAAAACGCAATCGATGAAATACCGCGAAAAATACAACTTAAAATAATAAAATATTGAGAGAAGGATTTTGTTAAGAGAAAGTAATACTTGTTCGTTTTCACTAGATTTCTTTGGGCTGCCGGCTGAATAACGATTTCGGACTCCAGAATTTCCTATCACAAAAGGTTCTCAAGAAAACCTTAAAATGTGAGAAGCAACGCGATTTGCTCATTTTCCAATTTATACCGGCTGAATCCAATCCCATTCCCACCCTTCAAAAGGGTCTCAAAGTAAACTTTGAACTTTTTCTTAAAATCCTGAAGAACCTGCCTTTTAAGCAGTGATATCTTCTGTTGTGTGCACCGGCCTTCAAATGCAAGACTTAAACAGTATTCAGTGAGCAAAGCAAAGGTTGGAAAAACCTCAGAGATGGTTTGATATTTAAAAAATATCAATGAACAGGTAAATTTTTTATGTCCTACATGATCATATAGTGACATTTTACATCTTAGATACCGGGGCAAAAACCGCAAGAGTATTAAGGGTTGCCATGGTTATATGTCAAATATATCATATATTTATACCCCCACATTTAATGTGGTGAGGGTATATTGAGATTGATTCAACATTTGAAACTCCCTTAAGGAGGCGTGGCAGATATAGACATATATTTATGGATTTGATCAGAATTGAATGTCCAACTGTCTGTCCGTCTGTGTACACGATAACTGCCGTAATTTTGAAGCAATTGATCTGAAATTTGTTACAAGCTTATCTCTTAAAAAGTAAGGACAAGTTCGTGAATGGGCAAAATCGGTTCACTTGTTTTTATTTTTTTTTTTTTTAAATATTTTACGGTGGGGGTTATTTTAACTTCAGTGCGGCTGAAGATAATGTTCTTACTAGTTGTCATTCAAATTGTAAATTTTAAATCGCCACCGTCAATAGGGTATTCCGGTCATGTCAAAATTTAAGCAGATATTCGGTTTAACCTATTGTACAATTTATGAGGATTCATATAGTTAAGCTATGAGCTTTTTGATTTAGTTTTTCTATAAGATAATTGCAATTAAAAGTGCATTTCGTTTGAATTCACCGACCACCCTCGGAAATACACGATGATTACCGATCCCTAGTAGCGGTGGCAACAGCGGACAGCTCTCGAACAGCTGATCGGCCAAGTTGACGGTTGGCGACCCTGTTGTTTGACAACGAATAAAGGTACCTTTTTTGAGAGATGATTTGATCATTGAAACTTGAAGCCAAACATCTCTTGTCTCGCTAGTCGGCAATGTAAAGAAAAGCTTATCAGAAGTTACTGTTCTACTGCTGTTATAGCCCGGCACAGAACAATGTCGGCGTTGGAGTTTATACATTTTGAACAAGTGTTTGATATAACCTCAATAACTAAAGCAGGTGTCAACAAACGAGCGATTCTAAACGTTGACACAACAGAAGACAAAAATTTACTACGTGCACCGTAGATATAGCAACGTTGTCAAGTCGCTCACTTTGAGCGGTCTTTGTGACGTCACAAAGACCATTCCTAATTCAAACTTCAAACAACGATTTCTCTTAATTTAAAACAATGTTTGATATTTTACTCGTGAAGTAGCAAACAGTAGCACCCATACTTTATAAAAAATGACAATTTCAAAAACACCGGAATACCCCATTATTGGCGATTAAGGTTATAAGTTTGACAATTAATTGTCTGTATTGTCACAACTCCGAACTGTTTGTATTGTTATTCAACTCCGTAGATACGCATGTCACTTGATAACGTCAAAATATTTATTAATATTATTCAAACGGAGGGACAAAAGCATTGTAGGACGTAAAATTTTGTATGTGTCACGGGCATTACTTGATGTTTATACCAGGGCTGTGGAGTCGGAGTCGTGGAGTCGTAGTCGGAGTTCAGACAAATTTCAGAGGAGTCGGAGTCGGACAAAATGTACCGACTCCGACTCCGAGTCCAGGTTTCCTTATTGTAGACAAAGAAAAACATGCGAGATGGACCTTGCCTCAGCAGACAGTAAACAAATAAAACTAAACATTCTATTAGGTCTTTGACAAAGTACCTACCTACATACATATGTAAATAATCAAATTACAAAACACACTTTTCAAACGAAAGTGAATACGATTAACAAAAGTAATGGGGCAGAAATTTGAAAAAGGAAATAAAAAAAAACAAGAGATTGAAAAGTTTAGTTCAATGTTGTAATAATCATTTATTCAGATTACCTGTGCAGCCATAATTATGATTTTCGGCTTAGTAAATAATTAGAAATTATGTCAGGGCATCCTTGCAGGAGAATTTGGATGGAGATATTCTATTCTTCACAACAATTTTATAACCGTATTTTGCATTTAATTCTGTTTTTATTAGAATGAATGTCTTATGGGTGAGTTTTTTATTATTAGAGATAGAAAATCGGTTAAATGGACAAAGTAGTGCCGATTTGTATGTTCTCTGGAGACAACAGTTAAATACTTAATGATGTCAGAGATATATTGAATAAACAAATTACAGAAAGAAATTACATTTTATAATTATGTGGTCATAACTTTTATATTTGTGGTCCGATCAATAGGACTTTTTGATATCTTATAGGCCGTTTTTTTATTTACAATTAGATTGTCAGTTTAAATATGTTTGCCAACAAATTCGCTGAACACTTATAAAACTTCTGTTTTGCTTATGGTTTCAGCATTTGTTGTGAGTAATTTGATATGCACAATGTTTAATACAATCAGATACTACAATACTAGAATAGAAATTTAATTTATTAAATTTGTTTTTTTCCTTGTCGTGCTTTTGTTTTCATAGCTAATTTAATGTTGCTGTATGTGTAAAATTTGTGATTATTTACATATGTATGTAAGATTTGTATTACACATTTTTGTATGCAATTGTTTCTGGAGTCGGAGTCGGAGTCGGAGTCGGAGTCGGAGTCGGACCACGAAAAATATCTGGTGTCGGAGTCGGAGTCGGGAATTTTTTTACCAACTCCGCAGCCCTGGTTAAACCCTCGGGCGACTTAAAAAGCTCGAGGGCCCTATCGGCCCTCGAGCTTCTTAATCTGTCACCCTCGGGGCATAAACATCCGTGTAATGCCGCTGGTAGGTACTATGCGCGCCAAAAAAGAGTCGTACACCGTGTAGCTTTGTAAATGGTACTTTTATAACCTATACGCTGTCATTCTGACATTAATCATAGGCATGAAACATGCACCAACTGTCAAGTTGACAAGCCAGAATTACATGATGTCAAAATTAGCTGTACGACTTTTTTTTTTGGCGCGGATAGAACATTAATAACTATAACTGTCAAAATCAATTTCACATTCTTATGTCAAATTCAATTTCCAAAATTTTGGCTTAGGACCTAATCATCATTTCTTTTAATACCAACCTTATGTATTCTTTGTGGTTTTGGGTGAGCTATTAATTAGCTTAATGGTAGCGTAAACAAAATTGCAAACGATTGATAATTGTGGAAAAAGAGTTTGTAAATGAAATGTAAAAAATAAAAAAAAATCCTATTACGTAAGATTTTCGGAAAAAAGTAAAAATTTTATATTAAACCGGTTTTAGCATACGTGATATGCAAATGTATACCAGTTGAACTCAAAGCCCTAGAAACATCAAACAAGTGTCATAACAAACTTTAAACTTTGTGCTTTTATCTGAATTCCTGAAAGTGGTGTGCTATCGCTTCATAAAATAAATAATAAAGAACGCAATAACCTAGCCCGATATGCAATTTTTAGGCCCGGATTCATAATCAGCACAAAGAAATTAACCAAAACGCCTGTTCGCTTTCGTTAATATTACCATAATTTTCACTGTCTGGCAATTTCATTTATTTTTTTTAATCTAATTGTACTACTCGTTCCTTCGTAAGGTGTTAATAATTTCTTAATTACAGACGTGGGGTTCTATAGAGACGGCTACATTTTTTAGCTTATTGATTAGCATATGAATCGGTGACTGTCAAAAAAATGAGTACCCTGTATATCGTTGTTACTTTTTGTTTTATTTGTATGAGCCAAAATTAAAGACCTGGATGGCGACCTAGATAAACTATAATTTGCCAACAGAGTGCGTTGACTTTATTGTTTTCATATTAAAACATTATTACTAAGATACGTATATAGTGTGTTGTTAGATGTTTTATTTTGCCGGATATGTTTGATTGTGTGCGTGAGATTCTATAAAAAGTGCCGCGCAGACTAGGTACTGCGCAATGCCAGTGATATGGTAACCCTAACATAAGTGCTTTAAGATTTAAGGATGCTCTGTTGTACTTATAATATTTATCAGATTATTATATTTTATGAGCAGGTGTTTACGTAGTAAGTTAGTCATTGTATGTGAAATCAAGCTTATCTGTTGCCATTTGATGACTGTGCGTTGTACTCACCGGAAAGTCTTATCTCAGACTGATAGTATTGTCAATAGACTGACAGTATCACACCTATGTATAATTATTGTAATGCAGTATATGTAACTTAATAAAGCTGTGGTAAGGCCAATTTCAGTAAAGTGAAAATTTGCCAATAAATGATAGCGTTGAAATGGTAGCGCTTTTTTGCTGATGTATTAAATGATGGCTGATCTAAAGCAAACGAACTGATTCAACCTTTAATACTAATCCTCGAAGGCATAACAATGGGTACTTTGTCTGACTTTGAAAATGAAGCTGAATATACTTTACCTCTAAAGTAATTTTAATTTATAAATGACAAAAGAAAACGACAACTAATAAAAGCCAGGGTTGAGCAATCAAACAGCAAAGATAAAAACAAATACAATCCAAAACTTAATACTATATAATAAATAAATACGAATTGGACGAACGAGCAACTGGAATGTAAAAACTTTAGACCTACCCCTTCCGGGAGGTCGGACAAGCCAACGGCGCAAGTTTTGCAAAATGAAAATTATTCTTTCCATATTTTTTTGCTATATTTTTTACTAAAAAACCATTTTTTTTGCTTTGTTAGTTTTCGAGATACCGAGGCGCCGCCGACGTGCCGGCAACTCAGTCGCGCACTATGTAAAGACAAATAAATTTGAAAAATTTAAGCATCCAATATTTCGTTGCTAATTTTTTACCAAAAAAGATATTTTTTTTTGGTTTGTTAGTATCCGACATATAGGAGTGCGCCGCTAACGTGCCGGCAGCTCAGCGGCGCACTATGTAAAAACAAATGAATTTAAAAAAAAACTCATTTTGCATAGTAAAAATATAGCACTTTATCACAGTTATTATTGTTTTTCGAATCTTATATGACTTATCCCGAATAACTGAAGGTATCCTAAATGTCACATAACTTAAAAATTGGAAATGAACTTCAAATGATCGATAAATTAGTAAAAAGTTATCAAGCATCCATTTCGACATTTAAAACAGTAATTCGTAAATTAATATTAAATATCTAGATGGTACGACAAAATTCAACAATCTCACAAATGTAATAATTCTTCCGTTCATGCAGCAGCATGTTTAAAATTATTCCACTCTAAAATTGTTTAATTAATATTTATAAAAGACGTAAAATTGTTTTTTTAGTCCAACGCCCTGGCAAACTAGATTGCCTAGTTTAACTCCTTTCTTGAATTCTTACTGTGGAGACATATTGAGGAAGAAATTTATGGGGGTATCACAACTAGGATAAACGTGAAGAATAAGGGAGCCTTATCAAATAATTTCGGTAGAAATGATGGAAAATGTCATATGTCCACCGAGAATCCGAAGACTTAAACACATTAACCTGAGAGAGCAAATATGAGCACTCATGAAAATCGTACTGAAATATTATTATTTATTCAGTTTACAATTATCCTTTTATTTAGTTATTTCATCTTATGACAAGTATTACTGTTAATGTGTAGGAAAATACTAGGGTGTCTACAGAAAACACCACATATTTACCATTGCACTCCCTGATTTTGTTTTTTGTCGTAATAGGAATATTCCAAATAAATACAACAGTCGATGATGGCTAAAGCGTTGGACCACTACAACCAAACCAACAACTCATTAAATAATTTGGACCACAGATATTTATAACAAATTTTAAACAATTTTCGATCGGTACCTAAAAAACAAATTTTAGGATGATTATATTCGATGATTATATAATTGTAATTACTAAAAGTTGCTGTCTGAAGAGAAGAGTCATTATATTTCTGCGATTGTTAAAATTCGTCTTGGCAACTAAATATTTTATATTAATGAGTTATTGTGCATAAGTTAAATGAAACTAGATGTTTAGTAATTTGTAGCTGTTGAGTTAGGAATTTTCCGAAAGCTGGTTTACTGATCTTGCGAAGTATGTCAAGATACACAGGGTATTCCTTTTAAAATTCCTAAGTTTTTTGACATTTAGCAAACCTCAAGTTATTCGGGATGAGTCATATTGTAATCGCAAATCAATAATAACTGTCGAAAAGTGCGATATTTTTACTATCCAAAATGAGTTATTTTGTTTGTTTATCCTTGTTAGTTTTTCAGAAATGTTCAAAATTCTCAGAATTATTTTTTTGAAAAATGCACGATTTTTTACATTAATTTCACAAAAATCTCAGAAACAGTTGATAAAACTCAAAACGATTAGGATACAAATCTGCTGTTCCATTGAAAAAATCATAACTTTGTGTTGGTACGTCGGCGTCGTTGTGAAAATATTTTCTGTCTGTAGAGTGAAAATTAATTATCCACAACTTTTCGATGTGGAAGAATCGTGTATTTCTTAACACCATAAATGAACGTTGCGTCTAGCGTGGGACAGCCAGTATATCTCGAAAACTAAAAATATTTTTTTATAAAAAAAATGGAAAAAAATTCTAAATTCACTTTTTTCAAATTTATTTGTTTTTACAGACTGCGCCGTCGAGTTGCCGGCACGTCAGCGGCACACCCCTATATCTCGAAGACTAACAAAGCAAAAAAATGAATATAGGCAGTTCACATTTTTCAAATATCATTTGTTTTTACATAGTGCGCCGCTGTGTCGCCGGCACGTCAGCGGCGCACCACTGTACCTTCGATACTAACAAAGAAAAAAATCTTTTTTGGTAAAAAATTAACAAAAAATATAGTCTGTTCACATTTTTCAAATTCATTTGTTTTTATACAGTGCGCCGCAAAGTTTCCTGCACGTCAGCGGCGCACCCCTATATCTCGGATACTAACTAAGCAAAAAAAATCTTTTTTGGTAAAAAAAATAGCAAAAAGATATAGGCTGTTCACATTTTTAAAATTCATTATGTTTTTACATAGTGCGCCGCTGAGTTGCACGTCAGCTGCGCACCCCTATACCACGGATATAATAAAGCAAAAAAAAATCTTAATCGAGTAGGTTTTAGGTAGCATAGAGATGATCTGGAGGTGAATTTTGTAAATGTGAATTTACAAAATTACGTTTACGATATAGATTATAGACGAATAGACATCACATCAATTCGGCGTTTCGGCCTCAAATTCACATTTACAAATTTACCTCCTGGACTGTTTGTCGTCAGTCTTTCTTTCTTTGAGTCTGATTACATTGAAGCGCTTAAAAGAGGTGAGAGTTATTTCACAAGGTCGCAAAATCTCACGTGCCCGACAGTCACTGATCAACATGTCTGTTACCAAAGCGCTTCTGACTCAATGTGTGTTGACAATTTATAGAATGGATAAAAAAAATCGCTTGCTTGGATTATGGTGCGATCCAGTGAGATTTATGAAGTCCCATATTTCGTTGGGTTAAAGGTAAAAGTCATTAACTACCATTTTGTTACATTTTATTGAAAATTGAGTTAGTTGTAGTGAAATGCTTATAAATGCGCAGGTATCTTACAAGACTATAAATAAAATATGTATATACAGGTGTCCCACGCTAGAAACAAAGTACATTAATGGGCTTCGTTTCATCCATATATAAAAGTTGTAGATAATCATTCGGTCCCACAACAACGTACCAACACAAACTTATGTTTTTAAATGGAACACTAGGTATATAATTGCAGTTTTTGATGAAAATTATTATCCTAATTGTTTTGACATCAACTTGTATTAGGCTATTATCAACTGTTTCTGAGATATTGTAAAATTAATGTCAAAAAGGAGCATTTTTTAAAAATAATTGTGGAGTAACAAACAACGATAAAGAAACAAAAGAATTCATTTTGGATACTAAAATTATCGATCGCACTTTTTGACAGTTATCATTTATTTGCGATTCTAATATGAGTTATCCCGAATAACTAGAGATTCGCTACATGTCAAATAACTTAAGAATTTTAAATGGTCCAGTCTGTATATCTTGACATACTTCGAAAGATCGATAAATCAGCTTTCTTAAAAGGTCTAACTCGGTAGGTCAATCATTAACAGCTAAAAAGTTATTAAGCATCTAATTTGACATTTCTTAATCACAATAATTCCTAAATTAATAATAAATATCTAGTTGCCACGAAAAAAATTCAACAATAACACAAATGTGATAATACTTGTTTTCATGCAGCAACTTTTAGTAATAGCGTTCTGCAATTATTTCAGTTTACGCAAACATATAATATTGTGATATTGGTTTTGTTCAATAGTCAGTAATTTATGTACCACTCTAAAATTGTTTAAATAATATTTATCAAAGACATTAAATTGTTCATGATGGTCCAACGCTTTGGAAAACTAGATCGCCTGATTTAACACCGTTTGATTTGTTGTTCTGGAGACATATTGAGGAAGAAATTTATGGGAATATTACAACTACGATAGTGAACATGAAGAATAGACTAAGGATGCGTTTTCAAAATATTTTTGTGGAAACATGGAAAATGTAATATTCCCACCGTGAATTCGAAGTTAGACTAACGCATTGACCTGAGAGGGTTGATATGTGCACTCAATCAGACCATCGTAATTTAGACCATTACGTAAATAAATAACTAAAATTTTAATTAATTGTCGAATGGTAGTAAAAGAAATCTGATGTGGTCAGGAACATTACTTTATCATACTATACAGCAGTGTCAAACTGTGTCAAACTCTGATGTTTTTACAATACTGTCAATAGAATCACAATATCTGTCAAACCCTGGCTAACTAACTGGGTTTTAATGCAGTCCGCCCGATCTCAATGGGATAGAATTTGCTAATGTAACTAAACTATTAATTTTATCAAAAGATGTCATAGATATAAATTATTCAGAATTTCCTCTAGTTTAATTTATTATTTAACTATTTTGACGTAATTACAGAAATGGCGGCTCATTTGCAAAATTATTGAAAAATGCTAAGAGTAAACCTCCAGTTCCTTTAGGCCCTTTTGAACAAAACTTCTTTCAGGGCTAAGTTTAGTCATAAAACTTCTAAATATGAAGTTTCATCCCGATTCCTTTAGTAGTTTCTCCGTTATCGTCGCCACAAAAGCGGATACACACACAATTTTTGTACCCTGGTCAAAAATGTTCAGGGGATCCAAAAGGACATATTTCCGCTAAAATCTACATTCTTTTTACTCGATTACAATACTTTATTAATTATCATACTATGCGTGATAAAGTAAAAATGACCATAAGGTATAAAAATTTGATTTTGTTTTAGCATATGAACCAAGTATCCTGAAACATCAAGATAGCCTAAATATATCCCTTAAATTTAGCTTATGTGAGATACTGCACATTGATCCACAAAACGCTGATTTGCTCTACTTATTTTGGTCTCCAAATTGAATACCAGAGACAAATCGTAGGCCGAGCATTTTGTTTAGGAAGTCATTCTTTTTTTGTCATCTCTTTCGATACCTTTTGAATTATTTTCCATCATTTTCAATTGCATTTTGTTTAAACATTTTCTTATGTATACCCATACATTTTTTAGTTTGCCATTATGACAAACAAAGAATCTACTAATGTATAATATACATGGCCCTTTTTGATTACCTACATAAACAGTTAGTTCAAACCATGTACTTGAGCATAAATTGAACCCGTTAATTTTAACGTGCGCGACCGTAAAACTGTACGACCGCGCGTTTAGAAATTTCTATTTACATCTCGAATAGTGGAAGTAGATCACGTGAGCATTGCTATGTTGCACTTTCTCCGCTCTCTGTGCCCATTTGAGAGCGCCAACCAGTTCTTTCTGATTTATAATCATCGATAGACATAAAAGAAATATGTATGCACCTGCAACAAACAATTTGCTATGAGATGCTGACCACAGCCACAAACATGCACATTTTGACCACAGTAATTTTTGAATGTCAAAAACATTGCGTACGAAAAATTAGTGGGTATATAGTTTATACATTTATACTTTCTAATTACTTTTGGACTAGTAGATTCCTTGGAAATAGATTGGAAATATATGTAGGTTCTTCAAAAAGGTGAAAGCAGTCCTTTTGTATTATTTAACATAAAAACAAACGTAAAAGTTAGAAAAACATGTTTGTAATAATAAAGCCGGTCTAAAATATGCATAGGCTTATTCTAACAAGAAGAAAATACAGTAAAGGTATCGTTCATTGTGGTGGACTAGCTACTTATGTTCTGAACGGTATTTTGTGCAAGTGGGAACACACCTGTCTTATGAGTAAGTGAGAGTAACAGCTTATATTTAAAAATAATAAATCTGTTCCTTCTTTTTAAACAATTTGTATTACACGAAACAAAAATAAGGAAAACACAAATGTAACGTTTTAATAGAAAACTCCTTGGGATTAATTAATTTAAAAAAGTTCTAAAAGTTATTTAATGCTTTTGATGACTTGAGGTAGATTGTTATATTCTGTTAAGAAAATGGATGCGGTGGAGTTCATTTTCAAATATCTACATATGTTTGATATAAACTATTATATCCTTGAATAGAATTACAGCAATGCCTCGTATAGTCCAGATAATCGGTTCCACCGATTTGCCGGACTGGTTGAAACCGGACTAATCGAGGCATTGAATATATATAAAAACTGATAATTGATTTTAAAAAACATGTCTACTTTTTTAGTAAATAAAACGTGAATAATAGAACCGAACGTTTTGACTAAAATAAATTTATAAATATTTGTTGTTCTCTAATATTGCAATATCAATGTCTGCACACTTTTCTCCTTTGAATTTTATTCATGAAAAATGTCTTTGTATCATCGAACTGCATTGTTTATCATTCGACGAATTGCATGGCTACGTTCGATATTGGGATCAACTTCCATAATATATTCTGACAATGTTCAATCATTGATAGTTGTTCAGCTGTTAATTCTCCTGCAGGAACTTGAACTACACTTCGTTGAAGTGAACTTTGTTGACTAAGTTATCCTCCCGTTCTTCATAAGATTTTATTCCCAGAAGTTAGGCGTTACCGTCCACGGCTCACTCATCGCACATACATATAATAGGTAGTAGCACAGATTATACAGATGCGCAACTTGCAGGAAATCATAAGATCAAAATTCCATTGCGCACGTTGACGCGCCGGGTCTTTTTTTCATTGAAATGGGAGGTCGGACAGGCGAAATTCTGAAGGAGTGGGAAGGATTATTTTTATAGCGTATAGTTAGCGCGTAAGGTGACGCCCAATAATAGATCGTCGTGGGTACGACCAGTTACAACATTTGTGTTCTATTCAGCGGGGGGTTAGGCCACGTAAAGTGATGACGTTTTGTGACGTCAATACCATCGACAAGTGGTTTCAAGGTCAAATATTTAGGTACCGCCAGATCAAAGGTGCCGACACGAAGTTACGCATCTGTATAATCTGTGGTAGTAGGTACTGCATAGCTTAGGCCAATATGTTGACATTGATCCACATTGATCCTACGTATGATAAAGTAAAAAGTATGTATTAGGAGCTAGGCCACATAAATTAATGATGGATTAGAATTACAACACAATTAGAATTAGAAACTATCAGACTTTTAATAAAACAACATTTGACGCAAAAGTGAGCTACAATAGCCTACGAAGCACTGCACTGACCTATCTCAACCGTTAAAACTTTTCATGGCGTCAGCTTCACAAATAAGCGGTTTCCGTCTTAATTCTACGCCCGCAGCCCGCAGAAACGTATAGTGTTATTTTAGGCGCTCATATAAAATTCTGATAACGTACTGGTTGGTTACTCATAGACCTACAGGAGTTACAGCAGGTTCCTTTCCCATACATTCATGTCTTCCTTGCATTCATTAATGACACATTTCCTCAGAGCAGCCCACTTCCTTGGTAGGTCGCGGAATACACAAACAAAAAATAGATCGCATAATTACTTCGAATGAAATAATAATAAAGTTACAAAGTTGAAATTTTAATTCTTTAGACATGGACGAACGGTAGGTGAAATGTATTTTGGTTCTTTTGTCATCTACACCTTTCGAGAATGAGCTGAATGAGTCAACCGAGCACGTGCGAAGCAGATGGACGTGACGTCACCGAGTTTAACGGAGGGGTAGCTCTTTGACGAGCACAGACAATAGAACTGCACCCCAGCGCCTACGTGATCGAAAGCACAACACAAGAACCAACAGGTTTCAGAGATTCGTGAAAATATGTATATGTACATATGTATATAGATATGTATATGTACATATGCAGATATGTAAATGGCTATTCCCCACTTTGTTCTTCGTTGTTAATCGTTACAAAAGATTTGGACAATTACACAATATTTAGGAAAAGAATTACATACAGGTGTCTCGAAAGTAATCAGAAACTTTTGTCACGGGCTCGGCATTGATAAGGACCCGGCCGTCAGCCCCTGACGTGTTTTATAATATAACTGTGTTTAATAATTCTTGGAATAATACAATAATGATAAAGGCACCTAATCAGCGTGTTATACCTTCATGAGACCCTGTACAAATTTGAATTTGTTATTAAGACTTTCTTCAAATTTGTAGGACAATGAATTCACCCTGTGTATACAGTGTGTCCAGGAAAGTCCGCATCATATGGAAATTTTTTTTATTATCCATTTCTCAGAAAAATTAATTCTTTATAAAAGTTGGCGGCTTGTATGAAACCAAAACGGCAATAGTCAAATATGTAAATTTCGGTGCTATATACCGAGCTATTCAGAATATATGAATTTGTGATAAGAGTAAAGTCCCTTTATTTTCATTATTATCGATAAACTTTATTTGGAAATGTTGTTTAGAAGTAAAAACTACATCCAAATATGAAGTCACAGCCACATATCATGAAATTTCTTTTTGTTTTTTCGAAATTTTTACCTTTATGACAAATATTAGTCAATGCCAGTGATGAGTAAAAGGTCCATTTTAATCTATTTTTTAGAAATTTGAATACATATTTTACATTTTTTATTATTTTGGTATAACTGATGTTTATTTAGAACTAGCGCAAAATTACTCATTTTCTTGATGCGAAGCTGATATTTCACCCTGTAGATACTAATAGATTATACAATACCTAATACAGGAGCGTGACTTACCTTTAATTCAATTAATATTAATGACTGGATATGTTTATAATAGTAGTTATCCATCTACAGCAAGCGATTATTTCGATGTCGGTGATATTTTCAATGAAAGACACCCGGACAACCAAATTGCCCATTCCACCATTTCTAGGATAATCAAAATTCAAGCAGACTGGGTCTGTTGAAAAAAAGATTTTTGTTTAATATAGTAAACAAATCGGTACCTACAGTGATCATCTTTAAAAATGACATAATAACGGAAACCTTGCTTTGAAGTCTCAAATGGCCCACAGACATCTGTATGGATTAGCTCACCGGGCATTTCTGATCTTTCTCTTTTCCCAAACCTCTGAATATGAGCTTTATCATAGACGCACTTTTCACAAAGTTTGCTGTCCAAGGGTACATTTATGCCTAACTCTCTCGCTAACACAGTTTTTACATGACGTTTGTTCTGGTGACCTAATCTTTCATGATAAGTATAATAAATTGTAGAAGATTTTTGCTGGAAACAGTAGTTACCACTGCGGCAGACTCTAGTTTAATGGTTTTCAGTTTTAATTCAAAAATACCACCATGTTTAGTACGATATCCAGCCAAAGTTATTTTACCATCGTTTCTTAGGTATCATTCTCTAGAATTTGAACTAAACTGACTATTCGGGTACTTGTCCTGTGCTGATAAAACGGAGAACAGCCTTATATTCTAACCTTTGTGAGTGCAATGGATTGAGGCATTTAAACATGTTTTCTATCACGTTTAATCAATTTTAATGTTTAGATGAAGAATTTTTCATTATAAGAAAAGTACATTGTTAAACATTTTATTTAAATACCTACCTAGATAAGTCGATTTTGTGCAGTCTGGAACAGGGCTATGGAGTCGGTAAAAATAACATTCGACTCCGACACCAGATAATGATTAAGCTAACCAGTAATATTGTGCAATACTATGAAATACGTTCGGGTTATTAAATTACCTATTTTGTACCTACCAGTAGCTGACGATCAGTAAGTAGTCTGGCAATGACTAGCAATTTTGATTAAACGCAAAATAAAAGTATAGTAACGTGGCTATTTTAAGACGTTAAGTTAAGTTTAAGTCATCCCAGGGTATCCAAATAAAATATAATAATTACTTTCGACAATCGTTGTTAGTTTATAACCTGAACGTACATATAGGCTGCGTTCATATCCATTTTTTTTGCTAAACGTGTTGCGCGCACAAAACAACAGCCCTAACAAAAGAAATAGTACCTATATCTACTCATCTACGCATATTATTTTGTTTATTTTGTGGTCTCTATTCCTTTTTATTTTGATATTAGTTGATTCAGAAGCTTATATCGAGCCCACAGAAAGTTGGAAAATTTTATTCTTCATAAAAGCTTCTGGGTTGTCTTAAACCAAAGAGCAAATATTAGAACGTAATTACCTGCGGCAAGTACCTATTGTAAAAATGTTATTTGAAAAAAGAATTATTCGAGGGTATTGAATGCGGTATTGCCAAAAGGATGAAAATGACTTAAAAGTAACATATCTTTATTTTGAAATATAAACCAAAATGTCATGTGCAAAAGGTATTAAGAAATTTAAGAATAAAGAAATTAAATAGGAAATAATAATCACCTTCGGCGTTGCATTTATTAAAGCAAAAATAATACATAGCCACTTATTTCAACAAAAATAGAAATTTATTGTTAAATATTTACCACGCCATCTACCAGTAACTCTTTTTTTTTTATTAAATCCCATTTATTAACAATCTACCCTATGGTAATAAATTAATTTTGTAAAAACATTTGATGTGGTAATCAAGCAAGCGTGAGGTTGGTGACTTACATTAAAGATCCGACAGTTAGGTTTAACATTATGTCGTGTTAGTTGTCATAGCAGGACCGCTTAACAGGAGCCTAGGAGCGTCAACAATAGGGAAATTTATACAATTTTAGAATACACTCATCTTCTGTGTCTAATGTCCAGGGGGTCACACCGCTGAAGGCGACATTGATCATTGGTATTGTCCAATAAATTAACAGCCAGGGGATTGGGGTGCACTTCCAGGCGGCAAAGGTACTTCTCACTCACGCACTTAGCTTCTTCTAACACGTAAGGGATCTTAAGACCGCGGTGTAAAGTCTCGTTACTCACAAACCACGAAGCACCAGTTATTGTTCGAAGCACTTTTGACTGAAATTTTTGGAGCTTGTTGATATTTGTAGTATACTTCTATACTTGCAGTACCCTACAGTTGCACTCCGTAAGTCCACACGGGTTTTAGGATTACTTTATACACCAGCAGCCTATTATTTAGTGCAAGTTTTGGAAACATTGCAAACATTGTGTTGCGAATGTTTCAACAATGTCGTAATATACATTATTATAAAACATTCGCAACACAATGTTTTATTGACAACATTGTATATACATTAATACAACATATTTTTACAACTTAAATAACACATTTCATTTTAAAACATTTCACGTTTTAATGATAGCTTCAGTTCTATCTTCGGAAAGCGCAACGGACACGTTTGTCGTTGCCGGAATGCGCAATTGACGTCTGCGTACATAATTACTGTCATTTTTGACAGTAATCAATTGAGCAATGGTATCTCCTGTGCTTTCCGACAACAAGAAAAACGTAACTTTTGTAACATTTTTGTTACATACAAAAATGTTACAAAAGTTACTCTCATACAATGTTACAGAATGTTGTCGCAATATAACATGTTTAGCGGGATGTTCCTTCCATTTCAATCTTCTATCCAAGTACATTCCGAGATACTTTGCTTGACTGGATTGTGGCAGATGGTGTCCGTTTAAGGTGACTCTGGGACATGTCTCCCTACGGACGGTAAATGTGACATGCTGCGACTTCGATTCGTTTGCTTTTATTCGCCAAGTTCTTAACCAGATCTCAATATTATTTAGAGCTTTTTGAAGTTTCTCAGACGCCAATCTCGGAATCTCGCTGGTAGCCAGTATGGTCGTATCGTCAAAGAACGTAGCAGTAAAGGTATTGGATGTTTCCGGAATGTGTGCCGTGAAATGGCCGTGAACAACACATACAAAACGGGCCCAAGCACACTTCCTTGCGGTACACCAGACTGGATGGGGTAAAGGTCTGTGATTTCTTCTTTATACTTTACCATAAAAAATCTTTCACTTATATAGGATTCTAGCATCTGGTAGAATGGTGTTGATAATTTCGATTTGAGTTTGCTTAGCAGCCAATGGTGCCAAACCTTATCAAATGCCTGAGTAACGTCCAGAAAAGCAGCCGAGCAGTACTTCTTGGTCTCGAAGCAGTTGTTAAATTTCTCCACTACTCCATGTACCTGTTCGATAGTTGAATGCTTCTCGCGAAACCCAAGTTGATGTTTTGGAATTAGACCATTAAGTGGAGGCTTTAACCAGTTAACTGAACCTCTAGTAAAGGAACAAGAAACAAAAATAAGTATTATTAAGATTTTGGCATAGCTTTAAACATAAAGGTACTTTACTTTTAAAGAATTTTTCATAACTTAGGTGACACCCGGTATATGTAACCAGATAATTACATTGTAAGATTTGCATTTTATTTTAGGTTTTCCCATTAGTGTCCAACTTTCTGCCGGGAACGGTTTATAACAAAAATTTGTATACTTATACCGTTCACAAATAATACATTCATTATGGACGCATCTGTGGAACCATAATAAACCAGTGATATGAATGCAGTGGCGTAGCGTAGTGAGGGCGGCAGGGACGGCATTTTTAGGGGCGGCAAAATTTCACAATAAATAATATCTTGTAAAAATTTAAACGATTTCATTTCATATTTTTGCCGCACCTACAATTCGAACCGATTGTAATTTTTCACGGAATTTTTAATAATAATGACATCTTGCTCATTGAAGTGACTGGCGACACCGTCTGTACTGACTTGTAGGGATTCCCGTCTTTTATTTTGTGCTTGGATTGTGTAAGATTAATATCACAGAAAAGGAAACAAGCAAAATGGAAACTCTGGGCGGTGCCGTTGATCTTTTTGATGTTCTAATGGAAATATAAATAGTAACTAACAGTACCGTTCTAGTTCTAATTGGAAGTGTTTTATCTAATTCGCTAATAACTTATTCTTGTCGATCGTCAATCATAATAAGTATTCTTTCAAATGTGATTATTATTTTGTAAAACATATATACATGACTTATAATTGTAAACCGTACAGTAAACAATAATGATGCTGTCCTTGCCGAAAAGTTTGTTAGAATTACTGCACATTTTAGTCTTTTAAATAGAGGGGGCGGCTCCGCCCCGAGCGGCTGACACCTACGTTACGCCACTGTATGAATGACAGTTCTGTTTTATGATCCACATTTATGTCATCCACATAATATGTATATTTATAAATCTTTTAAATAAAAAACATCGTATATATATATGTAAGTAGGTACTTAAATAAAATATGAGATGCTATACAAACATTGTCAATCAAATAAATGTAGATTAGAAAATCCTATTAGAAAATTTTATATAATTAAATAATATTGCAAAATTTATAAATTTTATACATTTTTACTTTATCATACGCAGTATGTAAAGTATTGTAATCATGCCAAAAAAATTTTTTCAGATTTTAGCGGAAATATGTCTTTTTGGGTCCCCTGAACATTTTTGACCAAGGTACAAAAAAATGTCTGTGTGTGTGTGTGTATGTGTGTGTGTGTACCCGTTTTTGTGGAGACGATTCCGGAGAAACTACTAATGGTATCGGGACGAAACTTCATATTTAGAAGTTTTATAACCAAACTTAGAGCTGAAAAGCTTTCTGTTGAAAAGGGTCCAAAGGAACTGGTGGTTTACTCATAGCATTTTTCGAAGATTTTGCAAATGAGCCGCTATTTGTGTAATGTCGTCAAAATAGTTAAATAATAAATTAAAGGGGAGGAAATTTTCCATAATTTTTGTATATGACATTTTTTGGTAGAATTTATAGTTTAGCCGCATGAGCAAATTCTATTTCATCGAGATCGGGCGTACTGCTTTAAAACTAGTAGCCCGGATATGTCAGATTATTTTGATTCTAATGACAGTAGCTAGTGTCAAACGCTAATGTCTTGAAAATGCTACTGTCAATATAGGCTGCGTTCGGATATTGAACACCGTTACACTTTTTACACCCAATAACACGTAAGTGTCATTTGGACGGTGTACCCGCTGTCAACGGAGTACAATATCCGAACGCAGCTTTAATCGAGATATTTGTCTAGTTCTACTAGTTTTATTTTAATGCAGACATAGCCGATCTCTATTATAACTATTAACTATTAATTTTATATATAGTATGATAAAGTCATGTGCCTGGCCACATCAGATTTTTTTATTATGTACGTACTCTATTAAGAACCACTCTGCATATTCGAGGAATGTTATCAACAGTGCGCAACACGTTAACATGTGGTATGTTATTTAATTGTGATGTACATATTTTAAATGTTACTTACCTTCCAGTTTCGTCTCATTCAAACACTCAATATGTTGGCAAGGAAAGGATTGCGAGAAAATTGATACAACATAACGGTTATATTGCAAATATTTTATTTTATATACTATACAATAAAATCATGATTATAGAAATAATAAAATTAAAAATTTACCGGTTCCTAAAACGCAGCCGGAATATATTACATATAAGTTCGGTTTATATACAGGTAGGTATAAAAAAGGTACCACGTATTCAGACTACAAATTTTTAAGGGGGTTTGAGGTTTCGGCTACCTGGACATCGATACAATGCTCTGGAATGTGTCTCTCGTCATTTTCTCACATGGCCCTAACAACCCCCATAAAAATTTACATGCCAAATGCGTAGCATCACAACACTCGCCATTTACAAAAATACGCTATTAGTTAACAAAAAAGAAAGAAAATAAAAAACATTCTCTCACTATCACATCCAAAAATACGTTTGCCGATATCATAATGCCCGAAATAAATATTTTTTACGTTGCATCATCCTCAGAGATCACAAATACAAAAACAGAAAACAAACGTTTTAAGGCCTTTTTCGTTGGAATTACACTATATCATTAATATTCTGGCGTCTTCAAAACAAAAAGTGTTTATTATTGTTTATTATTTATTATACAGTCATGGCGAGAAACGGCCTCTGTTGTAACACATCCGTACCGGTATCTTTCGCTTGTGCAGAACACAAATCCGGCGTGGACACAGATCTGTTTAATTTCCCATCACCAATCCCAAAACTAAAGATCGACACTAACGATGTTATTCTGTCGATCTCCATGGCGTTCTCGTGGAGTTTTTCTGTCTCAACTTCTTTTGAAACTGTTTCCGATAAGGCGGTAGCGTCATCCAGAAAAACGGAGTCATCACCTTCCTCGCACTTAGTCTTCTTTGGAAGAATTGATTGTACCGCTTCTTCCGTCTCCCAGTCAGTTACAGCTCTTCGCCTTTTCAAACTTGAGTTGCTCCTTTCCCTCAATACGTTTGGCGTTTTGTCCAAATCGAGATAGGTAAAGTCTGTGGTCGTTGAAGGTGGATGGTTCTCTTTATTTTGATTTTCCGTGCACTTTTCGCAGGTAGGTTGCAAGAACTCCAGGTTTGACGCTTCTTGAGCGTTTCCAGTGGTGATTCCAGCTTCCTCAGCGGTAATTCCTATCAAATCTTCTTCCTCGGCACTTGGGGAACGATTACTCTGGTAGGTAATAGGTGTTTGGTAATGAACCATGTTGTAGGCTTCTTCCATGAAGATGTACCGCGCTTTTTGAAGCACGGTAGCTACTAACAAGTTTTTGTGCAGGCTAACCCCAGCGCGGTTGGCCCTGGATTGTGCGATTTTTGTAAGCGATATTCCAATTAGTCGTTGCGCTTCACTGGCCATCTCGATACTAAATGATTCACTACTACTCCACAGGTGACGCACAGGCTAACAATGTTTATGCGACTCGGCAGAGCGACGCGACTACTACTAACAACAACACTTTCTACTAGAATGCAGCGATTATCTGGACCGCATATACTTATAGGTTCACCGTCTGACGTCACAACCTACTTTCAACGTGTCCGCAACCAATCGTGTGGCGTCCTTGCCGATGTCGCACGAACGCCGACGTCAACGGCCGCCCGACAGTCGATAAGGTCGATTGCGGTACAACCGATTGGGGAAATCGCGATCGAATTTGATCCGTATCGACTACGCGCCGATTTATATATAGCGGAAGTTGATGTCACAAAAAAATACGTCTTGCGTACGCGATTTCTTTGTTCGATTCTGGAATTCGGCCTGGGGAAATAAATGGATCCGCACCGAACTACGGGAAGTTCGCGCGACTTTGACAGAACAATCCATGGCGCGCTGTGTAGAACCTGTAGAACACAGTGACAAAACATCGTTACATTGCCGACTTTGTGATTTTGTCCAGAGTTCATTATCTAGTCGAATATTCGAAGGATTCTAGATTGGGATAAACTGGTTAGCGGAAAGTTACCGGATAGATTCGAGATAATCTGTTGTCGGAATGATAACAATTAGGCGGTAATAAACATGTAAACAAAACAAGGTATAAGGGCTTAACTGCGATAACGTGTGTATAACAATTGTAGTAATATTGTTTATTGCACATTTGAGGTACATAAGATCACAACGAGAATTTTGGTTCCGGTCAATATTAAGTAAATTAGAATTTTATCTAATAAACTATGAATACTTGTTCAGTATGCATTAAAGATGAATAATAATAAAAAAAAAGTGTGGACGGTTCATAAATGAAGAAATTATTATATATTTTGGAGGGTAACTACTTGACGCGCGAATTTATGTCGCGTGGGGTTACCATGCACCGATTGGGGGATTTGAACGAAGCGCCTAGCGTCCTAACCACCGAGCGCGTTAGATCTCTTAGGTTAGTCATCCGTACTTTGCAAATTTGTGCCGAAATTATGAATTTACAAGGAGCTAACGATGTTTTGCAACTTTGTGCGACAGCAACAACGGACAATGAAACGCTGATGACGCGGCTGCAAAACGCCGGGTTAATTAGCAGGGAGATACGATGCCCAAAAAGAAATTGCCGAAGAAGATGCGTTTTGAGGCGACGCGAAGAATCACAGCTAGGGCATATGTTTTTTGCCCAACTTGTAAGGGGCAGTATTCTGTCCTCACGGGTACCTTTTTTTCACAAATCCGGATACCCGTGAGGCAGGTACTGCATCTGTTGTAGTTGTGGTGTTGTAAGATTCCCGCATTGGGTGCCGCACAAGCTCTTGGATTATCTCGGCAGTGCGCCTACCAACACTATAGTTATGTACACAATATTGAAAAAATATTTATGTTAATAAATTTGTGTTTTCTTGGCTGTACTTTCTTTAAGGAAATGGAAAGTAAATAGTGGATAAAGTGTAGCTGACAGAAAAGGCTTTAATCGATGATAATGTTGTTACCTTTTGTGTTTAGATGATTATATAGAAACCGAAATATACAAGTAAAACAGCTGGGAAACAAAAAAAATTAAAAGAAAACTAAATGAAAAACCTACCACCGGATGCGTCTTTTTTTGGATGTTTAAATTTTTTATTCATTTTTTCGCTTCCCAAGTGTTTTCTTATATATTTCATCTATATACAGGGTGTCTCACGGAACAGGTACATTAGAAGTATCTCATGTTCTAAAATATTCTCAAGTTAACATGAGTTAGTATAGTTCATCATGATAACTTATACTGGGAGATTTCCTATCGAATGGCGTATCGGTATACAGGATGTACCATTTGAAAAAAATGAGTTCTTTACGTTTGAAACTTCAATTATTGTGTTGTAAATTTTGAATACCCTGTATAAGTTATCATGATGAACTAAACATCGTCGTATTTGGTTATGTTTCTAGTTTTGGACCACGAATCATGAAACTTCTAGTTTCAATAATAACCGAGATATTCAATTTTAAACGTACCCCTAAAAATCACCAAAAAATTAGTAAAATCAAAAAAACTCAAAAATGGTGAACTCAAAATTATGTATTTTGATACGTAGAAACCAAAAATA
The DNA here is from genome assembly GCA_963966075.1 of Aphodius sticticus. Classification (NCBI taxonomy): domain Eukaryota; kingdom Metazoa; phylum Arthropoda; class Insecta; order Coleoptera; family Scarabaeidae; genus Aphodius; species Aphodius sticticus. Next base: position 46,275,804 of record OZ014508.1, on the reverse strand, counting down.
AAATAAAAATTATAGCATTCCATTTAAAATAACAAAGTTGATACCGACTTCCGGTGACCGGACGTGACAGTTAACTTGAGAATATTTTAGCTGAAGAGCTCAGATCGAGTAAATTCTAGTTCCAAAATTTCAAGTTTCCAGAAATAGTAGAACTTGAGAAACTTCTAATGTACCAGTTCCGTGAGACATTCTGTATATATATATATCCCCTGAACACAAGAAAAATCAACATTTTCAACAATTGGTCTTTCCCTGTAAAAGTAACTATTAAAGATTTTGATTGTTGTTAAAAGTATGTTTTATTTATTTGTTGTAAATTGCAGATACTTCCGATACTGATGCAGATACTTCAGAAAGTTGGTTGGTTAGTTGGTTGGTTGGTCTGGTCTTAGCTGGATGGATGGTTGGATTTGATTTAGGTGCCTTTTTCTGTTGGAAAAAATAGTGGTTGATTGGCGGTAGCCTTATTTTACAATATTAAGAGGAGTATAGGGAACTCTGTATACACCAATACGAGTCTATTGGACTAGCGTACGGGGTCTGCATCCTGATTCCTACGCCGTTACCGTATAAACATACGGCAGACGTCAAGTAGTACTGCATTAAAATATTTAATAATTTTTTCATTTATCAACCGTCCACACTTTTTTTTTTCTATTATACGTCTTTAATGTATACCAAACAAGAATATTTGGTTTTTAAGTTAAAATTACAATTTACCTAATATTAACCGGACCCAGAATTTTACCATTCGAAGGAATTTTAAGCAGTTTGGGGAACATTACACAATTTTATAAAACCATACCACAACTGAAAACAAACGACAGGATAGTACAAAGTTAATACATAATAACAGTTGAGCTTCACAGTAAATAGGTGCAATTATTTTGTATACAATGAAAATTTAACTCAAGTTTACTTGATACTGTACCTATAGGTTCAATATCATTCTTTTTAATATCTATTTAGTTACCAGGCTCGCACATTCCACCCTTGATCCAAACTTTGGCGATAGTAAATGGAATACCCATAGGAGGAATTTTATCACCACTCGTATGGAACCTGGTTTTAGACAGTCTTACCCACTTAAGTGTTGCCTATGCTAATAATCCGACCAACCTCATCAGTGGCACATTCTTTAAGATGTTCTGCGAAGAAATTAAGTAGCTACTCACTGTCAGTAAATCCAAAGAAAACGGAGATAATTTCACAAAAAAAGAAAATGGAGTCCAATAAGACTACCCACTCTCCTGTACACACAGCTAAGCGTCGCACCGGAGGAAAAATAATTGGGGGTACCGTTAATCCGAAATTGAATTGGAATCTTCACCAAGAAAAGAGAATAAAGAAGACATGCATCTCTTATGAGCGGTGCTGCAGCACAATTGGAGAAACCAAACATGTGCAACTTCAGCAAATATACTCGCAGGTCGGATATTTTTAGTTTATTATCCCTGAAAAAATTATAAAAATAGCTTTAAATAGAAAACAGAAATCAAAAGCATTAACATTAACCATAATCTGTTCTTTAAAATTACAGAAAATGTTCATATTGTCATATTAAAGACTTGAAATGACTCTACTTCAATATCTGTTCATCACATATTATGGTATTTCCAGTATTCCAACCAACAGAAGCAATAAATATATCCTTGAAATAAAATCAAAGTTCTTCTCTGCTGATTATTTATTTTAACTTAATTCAGTTGGCTAATCGTTTTGTCCTTTTGGTAAAAAAGCAAAACCAGAAGTACAAATGGTTATTGAGTTAACACAAAACCAGTCATCGGAACCTCTAAAATGTTTTATTTCTATACTTAACCATTTATCAGCATTGGGTTAGTTTTGATAGTGGCCAAAAGGACAAGACTGGTAGCCTACTGGACAAAATTAAAATACAAAATAAGCAGAGAAAAACTGCTTTTATTTGAAGAATATGCAATAACTGCTGGTTAAGTGATACACATACATTTAATAAATACATTTTCGGTTAAAGAAATGTCTGTCAGTAAACTGAACTTGTCTGTAAATCAATATTGAGTTACCTGTAGTCAGGCCATACATTCTTGGTGTTATAAATTACAGTAAATTGTGGGGATAGAACACGATTTTAGACTGCCAGCGGGACAGTTTCTAGTTTGCCCCGATTAGCACTTACCACTGCAAATTTGCTAACATGTCTTTATTTTCCATTGTTTTCGGCAATGAATTCGGTTAATAACATTATCAAACTGACAAAAAATAACGCTGTGGCATGATGTTAAAATAGAATTAAGAAATATGGGTCCCCTAGACCAGATTTATTGATTTCACAGGTAGTAAACTATTCTAAAACAAATACAACCGTATCGAGAAAGTTTAACAGAAGTTCTTACAGTTTAGCCGATTGGATTTTATGGATTTAATGTTCAAACAAGTTGATTAAATAACGTGTTTTATCTGTACTTAATTTTCGATATTAAACGTTTTAAAAATTATGATAAAATTGAGTTTTGGAAGCATATTTTGCAAAAATTCCCGGTCCGTCCGTTTTACACACCCTCCGGTGCCCTCCCGTCCGAAAAGGTAATAAGCCGCCATTGTCAATACTATTAACTATCAAAACAAGTTGCTGGAAAGTTTGTCAATGATGTGCGATAATCAAGAACTACTAGACATTTCTGAGTGTCGGCGGTGAGATTGAAAAAGTCTTTGTGGGCCGAATAAACCTAGGTTGCGGGTTGTAGGTTGCACATGGCTCATCTACACCATCAAAAGACCAATGATAACTTATGGATCAGTTGTCTGCTGGCCAAAAACCTAACCGCTTACAACAATTCTCAAACTAGACTTGCTGAACAACCCATACTACAACCTGACAAAACGGTAGCCAAGAAATACCTTACAATAAAGAAGCATACCACGTCTAGCAACAGATGTCCTCACTGTACACTGCAGGGAATGCGAACAAGAAGATGAAACAGTCCAACAGGCACTCTGCGAGAGCCCTGCTATTTCATCAACTAGAGAAGCTACACTGTGTGAACGATGGCCTAAATGGACCAGCGTAAGAGAAACACCCCTGAGCAATATCACCAATCTATAATCTAAAACCAATCTAAAACAAAGAGGCTGGGAGATAGTTTAACTCACATGGGCTTCCCAAAAGAAGAAGCACAAGGGACCCACTTGAGGTCCGTGCAGTGACATGATCACCGTCCTTCAATAAGAAAATCTATGGCTAAAAGTCCATGCTATTATTATACCTAGATATAGTGGCTAGTCCCTTGGCCCTAGATTTGTTGTTTCAAGTTTTATTAATTCAGTATGCAGCTTGAGAGTTTCTAGTACGGGAATTGCGGCAATCATAGTATAAATTAATACAAATTGAAAGATTAAGATAAAATACATTAATTTTTAATTTATGCTGTGGCCACTGCAGCATTGTTTAGAAGCTTAATAGAGGTAAAGAGCACTGTAAGACGCAGCATAGGGAAAGCAGGTAAAGCAAACCTGCTTTTCCACATCTTAATAGAGGTAAAGAGCACTGGAAGATGTAAGACACAGCATAGGGAAAGTAGGTGTGTGAGGTATCATGGTATGGCTTTTCTAAATAAGCTTAGAAACAATTTTTATTTAATGTCACTGAAGCAAATTATAGAGAACCTGCTTTTCCTAAAATTAGTACCAATATTAAGTTCTGGAAAAACTTCTTGGCTTACAATGATCTTCCATTGTTCTGTTGAGTTTTGTTCACCATTCTCTAACTTTGGTGAATCAACCTCGTGGTGCAAATTGCACAAAATAGTACTTTTGTTTATACCTAGAGAATTTAGATATAAAACGTCTTTCTTTCCAGTAGATTACATATTGCCCCATTTGTGTTAATATGATTTGTAGATTGTATCAATTCCATCTTATATGTTGCTCATCATTCGACAGAAAAAAAACAACATCAGTTCCTACAAAACCACTTTATAAAGTACAATAGTACCATACTGATAATAAATAGCGTTCAACCTAAAAACTACAATTCATCGTGAGTACCGTAATTCCTCTCCGTGGGAAAAGCCCAAAAAGACGACGTAAATCCTTTAGAGTCCCGCTCCCTCTTAACAAAAGCTGAATAGGACGATATACAATTCCCAATAAAATGATTCGACTTTCCCAAAATTGCCAAATCGACATGCGGATGATACCCGTCATATTTGAAAACCTCTACTTTCATTCTTTTCAGACCTTCCGATAATTCTCCTATCATGTGATTGCCATCGGAAGCAACAAAAACTGACTTTATCACTTTATGCTTATCCGGGTGATTATTGTAATGTTTTACAACACGTTTTAATTGTCGTAATATGGTTTCCTTGCTGGGCATGCACATTTCCATCGTCGCATTGCCTTTTTCATTCCGATAGCCCAAACATTGTGAAGCGGCGAATAGGTTAGGACTTTGTGGAATGTGACTGCACGCTCGGGACCAGTCTACGCCATTACGCAGGTGTATGCCGATGAAGGCACCTTTTGGTAGAACGTGTTTTGTGAAGTTTGTGGCTTCCTCATCAATTCTGTGGGACCACTGTAAGTACTTGTGGAGTACTCGACTTTCTTTTTGAACGGGGAAACTTGCTGGGGCCCCTGGAGATAAAGAAAGGAAAAAGATTAATTTGAGCAAAATTTGGAAATTTAACATAATACATAATATGTAAGTGTGAGCTGATCTGGTACGACCAGCATAGTTATAAATGTGTATTCATTTCTTAAAAATATTCCATAATAGGGGTCTTGCACTAATGACCTTATTGTCTAGTCTCCGTTACACTTTACATTCTATTATGCCGCTGTTACGCTATTAAATTATAGACTGTCATGAAATTTGTATTCCGTAAGCCAATGTTAACAACAGCTGTATGTAATACCTCTATAAAAGCTCTATACAGTAACAACAGCAAAACTGTCACCTTTATCCGGTTTGGGGTTATGTGATGTATACTTTTGTCAAAATGTCTGCAAATGTAGAAGTGTGATACAGAGAAAACGTATTGTTGTTAATGAAAGAATATTCGGAATAAAAAATACCATGGATTACCACAGAATCCCTATTTTTATTCATTTATTTTTAAGAGAAGTAGAAAATAGGTAAATACCTGTGATATGCACTTGCGAGTACAATATTATTGTCTTAAAATTAAAAATTAATACATTCTACTAGTGCCAAACGTATACCAGAACCGTTCCTCAAACGTTTTTTCTTAAGAAAAAAATTGGTACTATCTAGGTCGTTTATCGAGGTATGTACGGTAGAACCTCGCTTAACAAGGACATCTTATAACGAGTAATTCACATAACGAGCAAAATAAATTGTAAAAATCGACTTGCTTTAGGAGTGACGTTTCGCATAGCGAGTGACAAATATAGGGGAAATCCTGGATTGTGTCTGCTACATCAGTTGTGTTTAGCAATAGTTCCGCTAGCATCTTATAGCGTTTTCTTCTGGTAAACCTAATATGTCCTAGAATTGCACTGGCAATGCGCATAGATTCTCTGAATCAGAGATCTCTGCATTGTCAATGCAATTCTACCGCACACTAGTTTTACCAAACGAAAACGCTATTAGCGTCGGTTGTGTGTTGTGTCACATATGGCCAATATCATTGAGGTGGAGATGGATAACCAAGAGCACAGCCAAGAGCTAACCACCAAAGAGCTTATGGAGTTGCATTGTGTTTCAAAGCAAGAAGTTGAGGAGGAAGGTTTGTCGTCCAGGGAGGACGTAACAAAAATGCTGAAAGCATCTTTGAAAATCATTACCCCAATAAATCCATGACTATCCACGCTACTGATTTAATTAATTATAATGCTGTCACATTTTCGCAAAATTTTGAAAGTCGGCAATAGCAAAGAAGAATTAGTTATGTATCAACTAATAATATCGATTGTTTTGGTTTTCTGCAAATAGAAATCGCATTCCAGGTTTGTTCATTCTGCGATAGAAGAAAAGATGTAGATAATACCCGCTTCATAAAAATATATATATAATAGAAAAAATTGTTTCGCTTAACGAGTGTTTTGTATTACGAGTACGACTCTGGAAAAAATTATGCTCGTTAGGCAAGGTTCCACTGTATTTAAAAACATTAGTACCTAATTAATATTACATCAGTGATAGGTCCAAAAAAAATGGCATAATCAAAATTACAGATATCAGTCAATAATAGAAAGGCAAAATTACAGAACATATTCCCCTGTAAGTGAGAGTTGTCCATTATTTTGTGTCCCATGTTCGTCTTTATTATTACTTAAATTTATGGAGAGTTTTAAGTTATTTATTTATCTTATATTTGTCATCAGTTTTCGGGACAATGCCTCCCGTTTAGAAGGCACAAAAGAAACAAGATACTCTGTGCCACTATTACTGTATCTAAATTTTGCTTATATTCTATAGCAGGGGTCACCAAATTTTTAAGAGGAGCGCCAAATAAATAATAAAATTAAAAGTGTCAAGTGGGTCGGATAAAAATACTACCTCTGTCACACAATAAGTGTCTGATAAATTTGATTTTGTCCCAAACTAAGTGTCCTATTAGATTTAAGTCTTCATAAATGTTAAAATAAAACAAAAACTTTCATTTAGAATAGGGTTTTCTTTGTGTTAAGTATTTGTATTGCTTCGATATTTAGTATGAACCGTTGCTCCATAAATGTTAAACTTTACAAGCACAATGTCGATTTCACTTTTTAGTTAAGCTAGCATTTTTATATGCTGGTGGTTAAAGAAAATGTTCATATATTTTAGCACCTCGAAATAAGCAAACAATATTAAAATTATCCAATAGTTTATTAGTTTTCTATAAAACTATTATCTGGCTTAATAATTTATTTTTTCAGTATTTAAAATAATAGATATAAATCAATGCTAAGAACAAGGTTCTTTGCCTTTCTTTTGGTCTCTATATAGGTTCTATTCGCACATTTTTGCAGTTTCTTTATTATAGGTAGAGATTTATCAGATTAATTATAAAACTGTTGATGGATTTTCCCAACAATGTTCAGACTTTAACACTTTTTTGTTGAAATAACCTTGGCTTAGCTAAACCATGGACAAAAACTGGTTTTCATATTCAGTCTTGGCTTATAAATCTGTAATTGAATACTTTAGGGAAGTTGGTTGTTCTTGACAACAATGTAAACATCATTACTGATTCACCATTTCCGGTGAATAAAAAGTTACCTGTGAAAGCCAACACAGGCCATTGACTACTAGGATACTTTTCATTCCATTTTGAACCCATATCGTGATGATACACGTCATAATGTAAAGGTCCGTAATATTCTGATTTTACAAAATCGATATTGTATGTGTCCCAAAAAGGCCCAAATGGATTTCCCTCCTTCGCATTACAACTATCAGTATCACCTGTAAACCGATAACATGATTCAAACAAAAAAAAAAAAAAAAATTAACGCTAACCTCTTGCCAGATAACAAAAAGAAATACGTTTGTGTTTAGGCCACACGATTGGAGCTATATCTCTCATAAATTCCTCCATTGTAATTACCCTGTGGTATTCCCGTAAAGGTTCTACCTGAAAATACAAGTCGAAAGGCACCTGTATGGATCGTGATTCCCCATATCTATACTCGATCCAAGCAGGTAAAGCCAGAGTACGATTTAATCCATGTGCGAATCCCAAAGCACCCAAGAAATGATCAGCTTGATTACCAAAACGGCCTAGAAATAACGATTTTTTTTTTTAATTTTAATTTTTATAACTAAATCGACATACCCATGCAAGGGCAATATAGAACGTATCCTAATGCATCTACATTATTTAAATTCGTGCATTCTACAATACCAACAATGCATAAAACAATTGGTAATAAATTCATTTTCGAATAGCAATCACAATACCTAAACAAATTGTTAACCTGGTGACAAACAGGGCAGGTAACCCAGAAAGACGAAATGTTGGTATTACTTACCAGACTTATATAATAAAAACCATAAAAACGAAATGTAACCAGATTGTGTTACATGTCAAGGAACAATGTCGAAAGCAAGATTTTTGCTAAAATTGAATAACAAGTCGCTTTTTCAGGATGTGTGCATCAGCAAGAACCTAGCTGGTGTTAAATTTGCTTCTGACTGGGTACCCAAGGACCCAGTAACTCACACCGGACAGGTTTTGTTATTGCGTTATAATCATTGTCGCTCTAAATTTACATCACATTTACTTTTAGAAATGGGAGACTAACGATTATAGGCTATCAAGATTCATAGATCGCCCAAAACACGTGAATCCCAACTTTGCTATTGATCTAATTAGCAAAGTTCCACCTAAAAAATGCAAGGAGCGTGTTGTATGGTGCGATGGGGGCTCTGGCCCTGAGGGGCACCCAAAAGTTTTCATTAATTTAGTACGTTAGATGTTACACTTCTATAGTATGTAGTTGTAATTTTGTGCTCATTTTAGGATAAGCCGGGTGCTCACTCTTGTGGATATTGCGGACTCAGGTTCGAGTTAGAACACCATGGACATTAATAGATGAAATTGAACTGTAGAATGTTGTATTATTATAAATAAATATTGAAAAGATATTTTAGTTTGTATTTGTAATAATTGTCAGACCTAATTTTTTTTTATTTTGACGAAATTACAGAAATGGCGGCTCATTTGCAAAATTGTTGAAAAATGTTGAGAGTAAACCTCCAGTTCCTTTGGACCCTTTTGCACTGGCTTTTCAGCCCTAAGGTTAGTCATGGAACTTCTAAATATGAAGTTTTGGCCCGCCCCCGATACCTTTAGTAGTTATTCCGGAATCGTCGCCACAAAAACGGGTACACACATACACAGACATTTTTTGTACCTTGGTCAAAAATGTTCAGTGGACCCAAATGAACATATTTCCGCAAGAATCTTAAAATTATTTTTCGGCGTGGTTACAATACTTTGTCATTCTGTATGATAAAGTAAAAAAAGGTGCAAACATTGCAAAGGAATGCAAACGATCTGTAAAACTAAAAACAGAATTCCAAACTTTGGGAACGGAGCGTCCAAGTTCACGGATGTTTATATTGGTTTATACTTACAATATACTTGGTTTATACTTTATATTATATCAAACGTGATCGGAATAGCGCATCGTGTAGTGCCGGCATTAGTTTCAGGGACAAGTATTACTAAATATCTCTCTTTTCGGAAATATTTTACTTTACAAAAATCCCTCAAAGGAAATTCAAATCATGAATGAATTACAAAAATATGAAATATAATGAAATATGAATAATAAACTTTTATAAATACCTAAACCAAACCACAAACGACCAAACCTTGTGAATTTATTTCTGTTAGGTTGTCAGCGGCGCTAACTCGTATGCGCCGACTTTGGAAGTAAAACGACCGACGCGTGACGCGGATGATGTCACATCCTTCATTCTGTTTTTGATCGTTGTCGAACTTGTTTGCGTACGGTGAGTATTCTTTAATCTTTAAACATCCATTTAACTGTAACAAATTCAGTTTCAATTGTATTCTTAACTTATACTGTAAAGTTAAGGGAATGCTTGGGCGTATGTATTCTATTATAAAGCACCGAGCTTAATTCAGAAAACGTTTAAAACAAAATTACCCAAGCCACCGGCAACGACGCCATTGTGATTGTTTATCGCTTCTTCCAGTTTTTTAATTATAACGACTAAAGTTCCAAAAAATGGCTGACGCTGACGACCTTCTCGATTATGAAGACGAGGAACAGACCGAGCAGACTACAAATGAGGCCAACGGAACAGTTGACCAAAAAAAGGGGGTTAAGGGTACCTACGTCTCCATTCATAGTTCGGGTTTTCGCGATTTTTTGCTGAAACCGGAGATTCTGAGGGCAATAGTCGACTGCGGCTTTGAACATCCCTCTGAAGGTAAGACAAATTGATCAAAGTTAATCATGTTCCACTTTGCTGATTTTTTTGACTTGAACTTTGCTCTAATTTCATATATTCCTTTGTTTAGTTCAACATGAATGTATACCGCAAGCCGTATTGGGCATGGATATCCTGTGCCAGGCAAAGTCTGGTATGGGTAAAACGGCAGTTTTTGTGCTGGCGACATTACAACAGCTCGAGCCTACAGAAAATGTAGTTTACGTTCTCGTAATGTGCCATACGCGCGAACTTGCTTTCCAAATCAGCAAAGAGTACGAGCGCTTCAGCAAGTACATGCCTGCGACCAAGGTCGGAGTTTTTTTCGGTGGTCTGCCAATTCAGAAGGACGAGGAGGTACTCAAAAACAACTGCCCACATATCGTCGTGGGCACCCCGGGACGTATCTTAGCATTGGTGCGGTCAAAGAAACTTAATCTCAAACACCTGAAGCATTTTATTCTTGATGAATGCGACAAGATGCTTGAGTTACTTGGTGAGTTTGATTTTATTGTCCATTTGATAATTTGTTTATAGCGTACTAACTAAGAGTACTTACGAACATTTCTGACTAGTCTGGGTATATTAAATTTTCACAAAAAAATTAAAGTTACAGAGTTTGAAGAATAGTTTTTTAATTCGCTAAAACGAACGAAAGAGTCGCCCCCTCGTGGGAAAAGAGTGAGTTAGTCTATACAGGATACAGTGTGGCCAGTACTAGGGAAACTCGTGCATTTGTAAACCTATTATTGAACGAAAACATGGGACGGGCAATGAAAAGAAGTAATTAGTGCATCAATAGCGGAGATCCGACCTTGAAACGGAGTTTCTAAAACTTACCAAGAGAAGTTGGCGGCGAAACTTAGCAACCTAATAAAATTAAAAGCGCCATAAGCACCACCAAATTTCCTGTTTTTAAAGAAGAAGAAGTTGATGATAAAATGGAAATATCGTGATAAACATAACAACAAATTAACCAACAGATAAATAATTTAATTAATTGAAATAATTTTACATCTCGCCTGTATATCACCATCTTCTATACTTTGATTATTCTAATCATTACGGTAACACCGAATGATATGGTATATCCATATAATCATATCTAGTACAACGGCCTTCCGGAGTCATGGTGGGAAAAGCCACGGAAACTACTACAGAGGGACCTACGAATACTTCTATCAAAACTGGCGCTATACACAGTTGAAGAATTTTTTCAATACACTAAAACCATGTAACCGTATTCTTACCCATATTTGTTATATATTGCTTTTTGCTTATTGTTTTATGACATTGTCCATGTAATTATATTTACCATATGGAAATAAAGCTATCTATCTATCTAGTTCTAATTAATTGAATCGCTGAGTTCGAAAACAGTACAAATCCACAGTAAATCCTATGGACATGTACTGTTTTCGAACTCGGCGATTCAATTATAGCACGATTTCCTGCACGGTTTGCTAACAGTTCATCGTTGTTAAAGTTATTATACAAATCAGCAAATACTTCATCAAAGAAGAAGTCGATGATATGAAATGTAAATATCGTGGTAAACATAACCCAAAGATTTATAGCCTAATTAATTATAGTACGATTTCCTGCTATGCAATTCATCATTAAAGTTATTATACGAATCAGCAAATAGTTCATTAACTATTGGTGTATATGAGGATTACATGCATGGAGTTATATATTAATTATTTTCTGTATCTTATAGCTTATATGCATATCAAGTCGGCATAGTGGTCTAATGTAACTCCATTAACACACTTGATGTACATTTATTTGTTATCTTACTCTACGTAAACGTACAAATAATCCAATCGGTAAATAATTCCAAGAAGAGTGACGTCGGAGTGATTTTGAGCAATCTCGATGTCCTCAACTTTGTTTATACAAGTTGGCGTAAAAGGCATCACCCTATTTTCTTAGCTAATAATTCTGGTTATAATCAGAGAGCGGAATTTAATCTACCTGCAATCGTTCATTTGTAAGAGCGGTGTTGTTTGTTTCAAGTATTGTTTCTAAATGAATGATGCGTAGTTCATAGTAGAGGTGCATATAAAAGTTTTTTCCAAACATAGCTACAAAGAAAAACTAGTTATCATGAACAAAGAACATAAATATAAACCTTTGATTATGTATACATATAAACACGGGCGCCGTTACATATGGGCAGGGGGGGGCGCTTGCCCCCCCCCCCTGCCGTTCGCGGCTAGGCTGGAAAGTTATTAACTAAACGCCTAGCGGGCAATTAGTTAGTCCAAAATAAGTATTGTATGCACTTTTATTTGATCGTACTTATTAGTTTCCATTACTTCGCAATTTTTGGCACTGCTGAGCAGTTTATCTTAATTACACTGGGTGTTAAACTAATAAGCGTAGAATATATAGATAAGGTATAATAGTCAACTTTTAGTAGTACACCAAATTTGGATAACAAACTCATGTCCAGATAGACGCCGTTTAGGAACTGCAGTGAGCCGGAATATTGTAACAACTTTAGAAATTGCTTTAGTAAAATAGGAAAAAGAACTGGACCTGGACGGTGAAGTATAACATTAGCTACTAGCAGTAGTAAGTGAGCCACAATAGACCCCCGTGTCGCGGTGGATGGCTGGTTGAGCGGCCAACTCACGTTCTCTCTAAATTCTAATACTAGTAAAATAGGTTGTTTAAAGTATCATACAATAACTATTTTAAAACCAAATAATTTAAAAAGATTTATACATAACCCATTATTGGCCAAAATTGGTACTAAAATTACACTTCGGTTAATGAAAAGGGAGTTTCAAAAACGTTAAATAATAAAAAATTTCAGACAAAAGTTATTTGGTATAAAAAGGGCCATCCTATGATACATATGACAATTGATTATGCTGTTTGTAATATTGGTACCATTTTATGACACTCTCCAGCGTTGACACAATACATTTCCGTACATGAGTTCGTTCAAAAGTTAGTAGTTGCCCTAACATTGTCGCCTTACAAGTGTTCAAGTATAATAGTAAAATAAAAAAATATTATTTCGTCGTCGATTATCCTAAACACAGAATTTTCAAATTAATCCACTTTTCTCTATATTTACTCATTATTTCTCGTTAACGGGGTAAATTTGAAAATAATGTTGTTGCCTTTTTATTGTTTATCAATTTGTTATTAAGATATTGTATCAGATTCTCGATGACCTAGAAATTAGCTAGAAATTATAGGAAATTAACAACAATGTCTCCGAACGTATTAAAAAGTAATAAAAAGGCTACAATATTGGTTGAAAATTATACAAAATCTTAAATTCTAGAATAAAAGTTCCATGTTTCAGAAACAAAATATATTTACAAACAATTATTAATTAAAAATATTAATAAACGATATAGAAAGACGGCAAAATGACTTGAAATTCAATTAATATCAATATATAATAAGTAAGTGTTGTCGAGCATACAGGGATCACGACCATGGATGGCTATTAACACACAAAAATGTGAACAAAAACATTTCACTATCTTAAAGCGATATAGATTTTTCAGATTGTATACAAAACAACACAAGACGAAAATGCTGCAAAACATGTCATAGTCCTTAATATTATGTCACCATTTAATACTAAAAAAGTTTTGCCCCCCCTGGAACATTTTCAAACGGCGCCCATGCATATAAATATATAATACATGTTCAAAGTATAAACTACAGAAATAAACAATAAAAAACTAACCGCTCATACACTGCTCATACATATGGACGATTGCAGGTAGATTAAATTCCGCTCCCTGATTATAACCAAATTTATTAGCTAAGAAAATAGGGCGGTGAACTCACATGTTTTAAAAAAATAGATGAAATAGCAGCCCGTGCAGGAAATACTACTATAATTAATTAGGTTATGTCTGGACATGTATCCAGAATGGAAGACAAAAACCTCACCAAGAAGATCTTTGCTCTGAAACTGGGCGGCAGAAACAGACGAGGAAGACCTCCAACAACATGGAGTGAACAAATTCAGAACATCATGGAGAAATGGGAAATCAGGAAGTGGAAAGCTTTCAGGAAGAGATGGAAGGAGACGATCCAAGCCATAGGCCACTAGTCCTGACGTGCTGTCATATATGTATATATGTCTGATGTTTACATTTATTCATAGACTTCTTCTTTAAAAACAGGAATTTTGTGGTATTTTTAATTTTATTATGTTACCAAGTTTTGCCACTAACTTCTCTTGGTAGGAGTTTTAGAAACCCCGTTTCAAGATCCGATCTCCGCTATTATTGTTGTGTTCCTCATTGTAGTTCATTTTACAGTGAGGTATTGTCATTGTCAGGATTTTATCCCGTTTAGAGGGGCCAAAACTATCTTTTGCAGCGCCATCTACATTTGCTCGTTCAGGCGAAGGTTTCTACAAATATTTCTAATGTAGCTGACTTTCAGTAATTGGGGCAATTTGTACCCACTGGTCTAAAACCTCGCGTCAAAAAATTTAAAAACAAAGTTGGATTCCAGTTATTATTTTTATCGTTGAGCAAGACTATTAATGTACACTGTATTTATCTTCGTTAATAGATACATGAATGCGCTTCTAACAACTACTTCTACAACTCCATTAAAATAAATTGTAATTAACTTAATTGTGTACATTAATCGCATAAATAATAGTGTCTAATCATGTTTGTGGACATATGTCACCTTCTTTAGTGCAAACTATATGATCTTTGTCCCTTTACTAGAGGAGGTAACCATATTTTCGAAAAAAGAAAAAAACATTCTCGTCGACTACGCTACTAGTTGTTGTAGGAAGTTTTACAGTTTTACCTTTCATTAATGTAAATCATTCCTTTTTCTTATTTTAATAATCCATAAAGAAAAGATTTCAAAAACTTCATTTATTGCCAGATAATTAACGCATAAATTCATTTATTCGTTAATTATTCGGCAATAACTCTGTTTTATTCATCCTGGACTAGACATGAAATGGCTTAATCAATACTCAACACATTTTGTTGAATACAGTAGACTCTCCTATAACGCGGTTCCTACAACGCGAAATACTACAAATGCGCTAAAAATTTTTCTACTACATCTTCATATAACGCGACACTCAGACAACGCGCATGCGTCAAAATTTGCGATCATCAAATTCCTATAACGCGTTTTCATAAAACGCGTAATATTAAACCGCATTGTAGGAGAGTCTACTGTACTTGTTTTTATTTTTACGATATTTTTACGTGATGATACCAGTAGGTAGGGACATCAGAAATATACGATGATAGATAATTCGGCCTACACTGACCACATTTTACATGACAAAATCTATTGCTCCTAGTAAAAAATTCTTTTCTAAGGCAAGTTTTTTTTTAACGTTTTCCAGATATGCGACGAGACGTGCAAGAAATCTACCGCAACACTCCTCACGGCAAGCAAGTGATGATGTTCAGCGCTACGTTGAGTAAAGACATCCGCCCAGTCTGCAAGAAGTTCATGCAAGATGTAATTGACACTTATATACCACAATCAGTACTACCACTACTACCACCCACGCCTGCATAGCGGTCGCCTGAAAAACGAAACGCAGAAAACGCTTAAACGTCATAAATTTCTCCGCGGGCAATTGCGCGCGTCTCGAAAAAAGAAAAAAAATGTATATCCAATCCTTCTGCTGATATCCTATCAAAACATCCGTAATGTCTCTTAAAAATTAATCCTGACAAAAAACAAAAACGTCATAAAATAATGAAACGAAAAGGGGTTAGAGCACTGTAGCCCTACGAGTAGGTTTTGGGTGGGCCTGTGGGCTAAGAAGAATCACTAGGAATATGAAGAGAGAAGACTACGTTTGAAAGTTGTACGTTTTTGGGATCCGCGAGAAATCTTCAATTTAACAGTCTTGGCTGCGCTACAGTGCTTCAAAATTATATTCTAATTGCGGACGTTGTTGGCATTAAAACCTAAAACGAACGAGATTTGTCGTCGACAAATATCGAAAGGCTTCGAATTTTTGGAATCCGTTGTTTCCGTTCACTCTGGTTGGGTGTCGAGATCGATCCCTCCCCCTCTGCGTTTTGCTGTGTTCGTGGTTGGACCTGTCGCAAACATTTTGGAGACAGAGAGCCCGATGCGGCGTTGGGACACTTTGTGAAAAATTCCTCAACCAACTGTATGTACGACGGAATGCAGCGTTTTTTACTTTCCGATGTATAAGCCCTTCGTAACTACAGTTTTTTGATTTCTTAATTTTTTTTGCATTACGTAACCTTAAATCTATCCAAATCGGGGTTGTTGTGAAATCAACATAAAAATGACTGCTTAAACTAAAACTGTTGGAAATTGAAACACACTGCAGTGATAAACCTGTTTTATGCAAAAATGTATTGTAATATAATATATAAGAATTACACTCACTATTGTATCCATTTATATTTTTAGAACTCTTTACTAAACAACACATCATTTTTAAATAATTTTTTTTTTTAATTTAAGCAAATAACTCATTTAGATAAACGTAGCGAACATTTAACAATAAATCTAACACCACTTTGCTTAAAACATGTTTAAATATGCAATGTTTCTGTGCACGACAACCCTGTTCTAAATTTTTCAGGATGCACAGGTTATTGTTGTTCATATTGTTGATATTTTATTACTTATTGATGAACTTGTGCATTCTGCGGTACTTTTTGCCACCAAAGTTCTGAGCCAAATTTCTTAACAAGCTGGCGATGGGCTTCGCGTTATTTCTGTTTTTGTGTTTTAGCCGATGGAAGTGTACGTCGATGATGAAGCCAAGTTGACCCTGCACGGTTTACAGCAGCACTACGTTAAATTGAAGGAAAATGAGAAAAACAAAAAATTGTTCGAGTTACTCGATATTTTGGAATTCAACCAGGTACTTTACTTTTATTACTAAATTGTTAAAAGTAATTTATTTTAAAAAGATAATTCTTTATGATGACAACTATTCAAAGTTCAAACCATGAAACAACATGATTAAAAACTCTCTCCCTGACGATTGAAAATCATGCGATCTGGTTTTAACTTGTCCAATTCTTGCTCTAATTGCCGCAAATCTTACAGGTCGTTATCTTCGTAAAATCAGTGCAACGATGCGTTGCGTTGGCGCAACTGTTAACGGAGCAAAATTTCCCTGCCATTGGAATTCACAGGGGGATGAATCAAGAGGAGAGACTGTCTCGGTACCAACAGTTTAAGGATTTCCAGAAGGTAAGGAATAGACTAAACTACAGTGGCTCTAACGAGACAGTGTGGGTATGAGAGCAAAGGCCGCCATTTTCGTGCCAGTTTGATTGAAACATGCTTAGGTTTAAAGGAAGAAAATCGATTTTTGAATTATTTAATGTCGTTTTCTTCTATATATAATACATACATATATTTGTATATAAACACAAATAAATTGGCACACTAATGGCGGATTTATATCATGTGACCAAACAGCCCATCAAAATTGAGACCACGCTTGTCCACACTGTCTTGTTAGAGCTACAAAATTATTTTTGGTATTTTCGCAAAATATTTTATTGGATTTTGTTTATGTTGTATTTGCTTGATGTATTGTGTAAAACAAATTTAAAAAAATTATAATAACATTTTTAAACAAATTGTAAGAACTGGTGTATAAATGAAATATGGTTATAAAACTAGTTTAATGCAGAATGTAATTGATAACTGTTGTTTATTTCAGAGGATACTCGTTGCTACGAATTTGTTTGGACGAGGTATGGATATTGAGAGGGTGAACATAGTATTCAACTACGACATGCCAGAAGATTCGGATACATACCTGCATAGGGTAGCGCGTGCTGGAAGATTCGGTACGAAAGGATTGGCTATCACGTTTGTATCTGAAGAAAGTGATGCCAAGATCTTGAATGAAGTACAAGATCGGTTTGATGTGAATATAACCGAGTTACCTGATGAAATTGATTTAAGTTCATATAGTAAGCTTTTTCAGTATGGTTTTAGTATAACTAGATTGCTAATTAATATTTTTTTGTTTCAGTTGAAGGCAGATAAACCGAAGATCTTGTGTGTGTTTGATAATTATTACTATAGTTGATTAATTTAGGTTATTCCGTTGTGCAGTTGTATTTTTTTGTGTCATTAAGTGTAAGGATGCTGTGTCTTTTTAATTATTTTTTATATAAAATGAGTCTTTGCACTCACTGTAATAATTTTATTTTGATCCACCTACTATGTAGGAATAAAAAGATGTTACATAGTATCAACTTGTTTTATATTGTGTTTGATTGTATAAATATGTACAGTAAGTATGGACACATAAAAAAATCTTGAAGACCGTTTGTTGTAAAATTTTTATTTTCAAAGTTTATATATTGACTTTCCGACCTTCAATCGGGGCAATTTAGATTTGTATCATTGAACATCAAATAAAATGCTTGCCTATGAAAAGAAATATGGGTAGATTCAGAATAGTGTCATTTATTTAATATAATAATAATTATTAACAATAAATACAATAGTACATAGTGCAAAATCAATACAAATTACTTCGCATAGGCTAAGTGCCTGTGTGCGAAGGATCTGCGGTTCTTATTAACATTATCTGAACCTCGCAAAAATAAAATAAACAATTCTAGCACAATAATTGAAAAAATAGAAATACAAATCAATACTACCCCGCCAAAAACAAGGGACACGCACGAGCCACTAACCCATCAGAGACTCGAAAACATACTTTTCATCTTTGATATATTTTGCTACAACCTTGGAATACAGTTTTACGTTGTTAATTCTGTGTAATTCTTCAGATATAAGGTTATAAAATTTGACTTCAACATATGAAATATATCTTAGAGTCAGTGGCGGACTGGCCAGGTGGTGCCAGGTTGCCCGATGGCAAGTGGGCCCCCCCTTAAGGCAATATGTTGAAAATATTAATAATATATTTATTTATAGTGAAACTTGCACGAGACCGCCTTCAGAATTTGTTTTTATGTTTGGCAATAAATAAGAACCAATAAGAAAATTGCATGGTGAGTTTTAGGAAACCCACCTTGGGAAACGATAAAAATTCTCCAAACGGCCTTTGTTAAGAGAACTTATTTAAATGTATTACTATTTGAATTTGAAACTTTTTACTGGACGTTTATCTTTCATAAAAAACTAGCTTTTTTTTTAAATTTGGTTGACAGGGTTCTAGCAAAAATTTTATTCATTCCAAATTGAAATACCAATACGCTACAAAGTACAGAATTGTTAAAGCATGACGTGGTAGTTTTTACCAAGAAAAATTAAAAATAAAAACGCAATGCTATGATGTACAAAATTAAAACTTAAATCGGATAATTGATATACAGGAAAACATTGTGGAATATTTGCTGAACATATGAAATAAATCAAATAAATAAAATTTGTCTTGGGTACAAAAATGAATCACTTATACAGAATGTTCTTTTATACATGCAATAAAAACGAAATTCAATTTATTTATAGAATAAAATATGTAAATTAAAAAAACAAAGTTGTGCATTTTTTGTGTTGCTCAATGATATGAAAAGTAATATACCTTTTTCACTTTCGAAGATATCATAAAATTGATGTACAGGGTGTTATAAGAGATAGATAATCATTCGCCCTACAGCCAGAAAATATTTTCATGTTTACAGGATGTCCCACAACAACGTACAAAAAACTTATGTTTGTTTAAATTGATAAAGACTTTTAGCCTAATTGTTTTGACTTCAACTTGTATTAGGCTATTATCAACTGTTTCTGAGATATTGTGAAAGGATTGTCAAAAATGAGCATTTTCAAACATATTATTCTAATGTAACTAACAAGAATAAAGAAATAAAATAACTCAGTTTAGATAGTAAAAGTATCGCATTTTTTTACAGTTATTATTCATTTGCTAAATAAATTCAATTCTAATACTTATCCGGAATAACTGGAGATTTGCTAAATGTCAAATAACAAGAATTTTAAATGGAACACCTGTATATCTTGACATACTTCGAAAGATCGATAAATCAACTTTCCTAAAATGTCTAAGTCGATAGGTCTATCGTCAACAGCTAAAAAGTTATTAAGCATCTATTTAACATTTATACGCATACAAAAAATATTTCATAAATTAATATAACATATCTAGTTGCCAGGACGAAATTTAGCAATCGCACAAATGTAATGATTTTTCTGCAGCAACATTTAGTCATTGCAAACTGCTACTATGAGTTACTCAAGCGAGCAATTTATGATCATCCAAGAATTAGTTTTATTAGTACCAGTCAAAACTTAATTAAAATTCTTATTTATTTACGTAATGTTCTAAACTATTTAAAGAATTTTAATGGATCCTTGGGTTGGTTGTAGTGGTCTAACGCCTTAGCCAGCTAAATCGCCAGTTTAATTTATTTATTTCGGGACATGTTAAGGAATAAGTTTATGTTCCAGTTACTACTAATAGCAAAAACAAGGAGTGCTTTGGTAGCAATGTGGTGTTCTTCAGAAGTCCTAACATTTCTGTATACTCTCATAAGAATAAATAATTATATAAATGGATAATATTGTAAACTGAATAAATAATTATTATTTCAGTACGATTGTCAAGAGTGCACATATCAACCCTGTCAGGTCAATGCGTTTCAGTCTTGCTTCACATTCTCGGTGGAAATATTACATTTTCCATGGTTTCCCCAAAAATATTTTGATGCCTCAGGTAGCGATAATTTTGTGGTAAGGACCACAAAACGGGTAATTTGCTGGTGACGTGCTATATAAAAAATAACAAAAACTGCACAAAAGTTCAAAACACATTTTTAAGCAGTCTTGAATATCGAAATGTTTTCTGAATGAGGCTATTTCAAACTCAACAGCGCAGTTTTCACCCAGAAATCAATATATCAATAACTCAGAACGAGTCTACTGAATGTTTGATGATATCATTATTGAAATTAATTAAAAATTATCAGTGATTAAAAAACTTATAAAATAATCTATATCTCTGAAAGTATTAATCTATTAACGACGAAAGCTGTAGGCATGTACATACTTGATAAACAAAGAGTTACTTGATACTGCAAGAACATTTTGATACGATGTTTTTCTTGTCTACCCAAATCTAAATTCACTAGATTAATTGTCATTGACTTATGTTATTAACACTTTTTGAAATGGCAACCTCATGGTTTTTTATACTGATTTGACTATTAATTGTCTTAATGGTAACGAACATCAAATATGGTATTATATTTAAATGGCAACCTCATTGGTTTTTATACTGATTTGACTATTAATTGTCTTAATGGTAACAGAAAATCTAATACGGTATATTAAAAAAAAAATGAGAAAAATATTAACTCTGGGGAACATGTATTTTCTGAATGGAATATAAAAATGCTTTTGGATAGATTTATTTGCTCAGAATACAAATCTGGAAGAAAATTCCTCTTGTAGGTTTTAGAAGAGGCCAAAATATCAAAAGGCTGTTAGCAATATTTACTAATTTTTGTCCGCTGAGCCCTATTACTATGTCCCAAAAATCTCAAAATGGCCCAATAGTAAAGCTTAAACTTTGTACGTTTACCTGACATCCTGATAGGTTGTTCGTAAATATCTTTGAGGCATTTACAGCATTTGTTTAAGTGTTGTGGGGGCGCTTCTATAAAAGAAACAACAAAATATGGAAAATAACGACGGAATATGCATCTTTCAAGTCACAAACGTCGATAATAACAGTCTGACTAATTACGGCTCGTCATTTCCCATATTGTCATTTGTTTGTCACTTGGACAAACAATGAATGATCTTAACAATCATAGATAATGAATTTTATGTTGGGATTTCCACATGGGTAAAAATGTTTCAAAATGGGGTTTTTTTAAATAGGAAAAGAGAAAGAAACAAACAAAAAAAAAAGAGATTTATTTAGTATTATAATACTTATAATGCATCTTCTCTGTACACAATATATATTTCTCAGAATTCAAGAAAACTGTATAAGAATTGTTGCTATGCGTGTAAAAATTATTTTCACGTTCACCCCAACTGACAGCACTATCGGAGAATCCTTGAACATTCAGTGCAATCCAAGGAGCACCAACATTTTTCGTAAAATCCCTAATAAAGAAATAAACCATAAGTTAAACACGAAACGTTTTTATGAGATATATCCAGATGAGATGTATCCACCTGTATAATGAATGTTACACAGCCATTCGTAATTTACCTTAAAGCTTTGAAAAAATCCATTAATTTTTTCACTGTTAAAAACCCACTCCACTGAAGATGCACAACTTCTGATTGTGGTTCATTAGGTTCTGGTACTTCATAACTATTTACATAATTATCAGCTGATCCATTTTCCACATCAGCTTGTAGGGCACACATTCCTAGCCATTCAATCCAACCCAGACATTCGTGTTTGTCAAATTCCTTAAAATTAATATCAGGAACCTGGATGGAAAATGCACAGCGAGTTTCAAACTTTGATTTGCAGACGTTAACCTCGTATTTCAAATCGGTGACGTATTTTGCTATTGATGACGGACATATATCTTCAGTTTCTGGTTCCCAATTCAAAATAATGTTGAACGTTAAATTTTTTAAGTGTTCTACTAGCTTCCGTTGTTTCTTTGTGTTGTGTTTTACCTGCTTTAGGTCCACGATAACAACTAAAATAATAATTACTGAAATAATAATAAAGCAAACACGGTTGTACATGATATAAATATATTTCGTTCCATTACATATTACAAAGTTTACAAAATAAATTAAAAGGACGTTCGCTTATCCTACGCTTCAACAATCCATCAAATACATTGAAAAAGTGTCGGATTGCTTTGTAATCATGTACAAAAATATCCTTCTTACGATCACATCAAAACAGAAAAATTGTATCACATTCTCAGATAATATCATTAAGTTTAAAAATTAGGTATAGAGGAACTAACTAAATCACAAATTGATTACCAACTACACTTACAATGATTTACATAAGAAAGTTAACTGGGTAGTGACGTAAATGTGAATAAAAAAATTCTCTAATTCAATAGGTATATAAGAAAAAAATATATGAATATGAAACAATGTATGACATGGATCAAGTCATTAGATAATAAGAATTTATTATTTATTTCTGAAGAGCAGAAAACTTGTTTATTGTAGTTATACGTTAAAAAATATTATTTTATATATAAAATGTGTTGATTGTTAATATCATAAGTAAAAGTAAATGATTATTTCAGAGGTTATGAAAAGCAGAGCCTGTGTGTAACATGTTAAGGGTGCCGAAACGGGTGCGTTCCGCAAATTGGATAAACGTACTTCGTACCGATCTTTTAATTTTGCTTTCAAATTTGAAATTTTTTGCACTCAAAGGGTATTAATTGAATGTAGCTACAGCATACGAACAGGACAACGATAACCAAAAAGAGAATACATACCGAAAATTGGTCAGAATTGAACAATAGAAAATAACTTACAATTTTCTTGTTGGATATATAAATCCTTGCTTTATACAATGCATAGTAAAATCACCTACATGCAGTAAAATATCCAAGAAATGATTTTAGTTAGACGATTGGTACGAAGCAGCAAAAACGAGATTTTTGTGCTTTTGAACGGAGAGGTATGTATTCTCCTTTTAATTATCGTTGTCCTGTTCGTATGCTGTAGCTACATTCAATTAATACCCTTTGACTGCAAAATATCTCAAATTTAAAAGCAAAATTAAAAGATCGGTACGATTTACGAAGTACGTTTACCAAATTTGCTGAACTTTCTATGGTGCGGAACGCACCCGTTTCGGCACCCTTCTTGGATACATACTTTTGAAAAAACAATATTGTCAGAGCCAGCTTTAAGTGTTTAAAACTGACCAGTTGTAATTAGAGCTATTAGTAATTATTGTGAGCATATATAACAAAAGAAAATAAGTAGATATCAAACAATAGCACAGATGTTATAGAATAAAAAAAAAGTAAGTTGTTTTGTAGTGTAAATTCAGTGAGCTAAATTTAAAAAAAGAAACAGATAAACAAATTTACAAAAAATATATGCACATGCCTAAGCAGCACCCAAAATATGTTTGGGGTTTATAATGTTCTGAATCTAATTTGCAAAATTTGTAAGATAATTTGTAAGTTTCAAGTTAAATTATGTATTTCAAAGAGAAACCCCACTATTTAAATCCTGTTTGAATGTTGATAAATATATAATTTATTATTTTTTCATTTGATATTGACTTTTTATTGTTTTCATTGTTATCTAGAAAAAAATTCGTACAAGTGAAAATTACAAGCAATTTCAAAATGCTAATTTTGTATTGAAACACGGTACGTAGGGTTAAAATTACATTCTGCAAGAGTTTTTCTGTACAAAAATTCAACATTTCTACATCTAAAAATAACTACATACATGAGTGTCTTTATCGAAAGTGTGTCACACTGTGTTTAAAGAAAAAAAAAAATCGGTATAGAAAAAACAAAACATTTTACGGTTTGCCCTGTTTCAATCGTTCAGTACATCATTTTATTTGTCCAGTATAAAGCTGTTTTGTTCTAAAGAAGAAAAATAATTTAAGTTAAATGATGTTTAGACTATTTTAGCTATGATCGGCTATGAGGAATAACAAATGTCCGATATGCTGTATTTTCCCAAGAACACTGAAAGTAGATCAAACCTTGACATTAATAATAATAGTATTTGCGCAGACTTGAACATCGATTACCTAGGGAATAGCAACCAGAAAAAAGATTTTGTGGACTTGCTCAACTCTTCTGGGCTCCAAATGATTGTGGATAAATCCACCAGCGTAACAAAACGGTCTTCTACATGCATTGATTATATTATAACCAATAATACACTTATCTTAGAAGGCAGACTTAAAATTGTGGACCAGTTCTTTTGGATCATTTGGGCATACACTACAGGATTACCAGTAAATGGAAATGTGGGAGGGAAACCGTCAGAAGGAGCATCTTCACGGATCATGGTGTCGATGAGTTTTGGGACTGTCTGAGGGCGCTACTTCAGGGATTTCCCGGGCTTACTTTTACGGCTGTCCCCGATGAATTTTTGTTCCATTTCAACAAAATGGAAAACTGGTTAATCGATGGTGAGATATTCGAGGAGAAAGGTAGTCATTTCAACAAAGTTTTCCCCGAAAAGGAAATATCAAATCAACCTCAAACAAAGCCGACTCTGTATCCATGGATAACAGGTGAACTAAATAACGATCAACAAACCATACTGCTGATGAGAAGTGCATATTAGGTAGTAATTTCAACACAGTTTTCCCCAAAAAGGAAATATCAAATCAACCTCAAACAAAGCCGACTCTGTATCCATGGATAACAGATGAACTAAATAACGATCAACAAACCATACTGCTGATGAGAAGTGCATATAATGTCCAACCAACATCTGCTGGCAGAAAATTACAAAAGCTATAAGCGTTTCTACAAACAGAGACTCACGCTTGTGCACAAGCTTTACAATAAAGAGAAAATCCTAAATTCAAGAAACATGACTAAGGCCACTTGGAAAATTATCAACGAGTCAACAGGAAGAGCAAATAAGTCTAAAGCTAAACCCAATATTTCAGCACAGGCCTTTAATAATTTCTCAAGCAACATGAGTGCTACATTACGCGGAACTATCGTGCCCACAAGTGCTGGGGCTGTAGAGAGGGTGCTGGAGTGGCACACCGACAAGAACTCGCCATCCTTCTTCCTCCATTCAGTGAATGAAAAAGAGATAAACCAACTCATCGTCAGCATGAAGGACAGCACCTGCAGAGAGTCTTACAGACTTTCAACCACCTTCATCAAGCAGATAGCGCCAGTACTAGTACCACCACCTACAACTTTCATCAACCAGTCCTTCTCTACTGGCCTTTTTACGGAACCACTGAAGCTTGCCCTGGTTCATCCCATCTACAAAAAAGGAGACCCATCACTCTATGAAAACTACCGTCCCATAGCGGTGCTCAGCTTTGTCCAAAATTTGAGGCTGCAATAAAGACATGGGTTGTAGGATTCCTAGAAAAGCATGTGCTATGTGCAAACCAAAAACAGTGAGACTTTGATACTCTGGATGGAGGCACTGGAAGTCACACCATGCTCTGCGACCTCAGCAAGGCTTTTGACGCGGTCGACCACGGAATCCTTCTCAACAAGCTAGAATGGTGTGGTGTTCGGGGAGTTTCGCTTGCGCTGCTGCGCTCCTACCTTTCTAACTGCTACCAAAAAACCAC
Source organism: Aphodius sticticus (assembly GCA_963966075.1). NCBI lineage: Eukaryota > Metazoa > Arthropoda > Insecta > Coleoptera > Scarabaeidae > Aphodius > Aphodius sticticus. The sequence goes on along the minus strand of OZ014508.1, from coordinate 46,249,678 downwards.
TACAGCGACAGGTGAATCCACCCTTCAGAAAATTTCATGTGGCGTCCCACAGGGTAGCATACTTGGTCCCATCCTCTTCATATTTTATGTAATGACTTAAGTATCGTTAACATCCACTTAACTTAACTTAACGTACGAAAAATTATACTTAACGTACAAAATTTAGATCTGTTCCATTTACAATCACTTACGTCGGGGTGTTTGACATGGGCATTTGACAATGACGCAATATGAAACCCATATTAAATCTATCGCTTTTATTATACAAATATGTTTATGTAAACGCAAGTTGGATCAAGGTTCCATCATCCGTGTTAATAATAATCTCTTAATCGAGCTAAAAATATTGCAAAACAACACAAAGATAACAAAGTTCAAGTCGCACGAGCTAATTTTTAAGTTATGTTACTGTCACTCGCTGTCACAATCATCCAAATGCCAAAAAAAAAATCGTCAAAATCGAGAGCTTGTGATCGGTGCACGGATTCTGTACCTTTGAAGTTGAGTGAACAAATCCGTACGTTACCTTAAGTTTTTCTACGTTTGAGTGAATGTAAACGAACACATATAATTCAATGGAGTTCAACTATCTCTAATATTTAATGCCCGGTTGCACCGTATTTGCTAAGCAAGACCTAATGTTAAGAATGACAAACCTAAGTCGAGCTTAGCGTTCATTTGCACCGCATATGTGTAGGACATTCCCATCTTGAGTTATGCATGATTTGGCAACATGGTAAAATTCTAGTTAAGCTGCATTTAAATTAGAGCGAACAGAAGCGAATGAACGAAGGAACGAATTCGCAGGTATTTACCGACAGGCGTTGGAACATCTACGAACAACCGTTTGGTTCTCCATGTAAATTATGCTAGCTTAAGCGAACGAATTCGTTCGTTCGCTTTAACTTAAATCCACCTTAATATTGAGAGATGTTGGTAATAATCTGCGTATAGGTAAAACTACGAGAGCTGAAGGTGAGTCATCGATTCCAGCTGTTATTTTGCTGATACGTTACAGACTATTCCCGTGCGTTAGAAAGAAACAGAGTGCTTTTTCGTGCGTCTGTTCTTACGTTTTTAGGCGATGACTCACCTTCAGCTCTCGTAGTTTTACCTATAGTATTCTGTCAATTGTGAAGTTTAGTCATATTTTTTCACTAGAATATTTTGGCGGTAAATTTGAATTACTTTGATAATGGCAACAAGTACTGCAATTGTTAGCAATAGACAAAATTTTACAAAACTCATTCGATCAGGTTCATTAAATGACAGCGGTCATAAGGTATTTTGACAGATGTTACCACGGTAAACCGAGAGACGGTATGTTGGACAAAATTCTTAAACTCGTTCTCCTCGCGCATGACGTCACGTGGGTGTCGATTCAAATGAAGGCGTTAATGTATAAAAAAGTAAAAACGTCACATGAGTTCAAGTGGTGGGGCCAGTAATCTGCGCTCCAACATACCGTGTTTGGGTTTACCGTGGATGTTACAATTTAACCTCCATTATGCCTCCATTCAGCCAATTACGAGTACGCAATCCGTAGCCTATAATTAATGAAATGAACTGAAATGAAATGAAATTTATTCTAGATGCAAAAACAGGCTACAAAATATACATTATATATAATATGGCAACTGTACAGCAATGAGTCATTGTAAGGTATATGGACCTCTTCTTTCTTCCTTAATTGTGGGTTTTCATGTATCTGAGAAATTCTTCCACGGAGTAGAAGCTGTTTTCTATTAGGAGTTTCCGTAAGTCATTTTGAAATGTAGTTAATCTTTTTTCCATCCAGTGATTCGGCAGAGCGTTCATAAGGTGAAGGTGACGGTGTTGTGCTGCAGTGGTGGTGGTGCGATGGTAGGGAACCGTAATGCTTTGGGCATTCCGCAGTTCGAGCCCTGTGTCCTCTCTTCTTGTTTGGTGTTGATGTAGCTCTGATTTTGCTCTGGACAGCTGTTGGTAAATGTAGGTTCCAGTAAGAGTATTTATACCATATTTCTGGAATAGTGGTTTACAATGGGTTGTTTGGCTGACCTGGGCAATTGATCTTACTGCTTGTTTCTGGAGAATAGCTATGTTTTTTGCATGTGGAGATTCGCCCCAGAGATTTAACCCGTATGCCATACGACTGTGGAACAGTGCATGGTAGGTGAGCAATGCTGCATTTATGCCTGCAATCTGCCTAGTTCGTCTGACGGCATAAGTTGCTGTCGCCAACTTTGCTGCAAGTTCTTCTGTGTGATTCAGCCAGGTCAGTCGGGTGTCAAGGGTACCTAGGAGCCTCGAGCAGCTTTTTTCAATGGTTGTATTTCGTTCAGAGTGAAGGTTATGGTGTTTGTTTTCTTTGTGTTTAACTGTAGACCATTCCTTGTAAACCATGTTTTTGCATTGTCGAGCAAGTCCTCTGATCTTTGCATCAATGTCTGGATGTCACTATGGCGCGCAAGCAGGGTGGTGTCATCAGCAAAGAGTATCGTGTTCTCTCCGACATGGTGGGGCAGGTCATTTATGTAGAGGCAGAAGGAAAGGGGCCCCAACAAGCTCCCTTGAGCCACTCCGTTGTACACCGGTAGCAATCCCCCCTGTCTCCCCTCAGTAAAAACGGTCTGTTTTCTGTTGTGGAAGTATGACTGCATCAGCTGGAGCGGCAGTCCCCGGACCCCATACAGTTCCAGCTTCTCCAGGAGGACGTCGTGGCGAAGACAATCAAAGGCTTTGGAGAGGTCGCACATGGTAGCCTGAACGTCATCTCCCTCCTCGGCGGCGCACCTCACGAAGTCCAGCAACGATCTGATCGCATCAATCATCCCACGTCCCTTACGAAATCCGAACTGCTGAGACCCAAGTATCTGGTGTTTGTTTAGGAACGACGTAAGCCTTGTCAACATAGCCGCTTCCAGCACCTTGGACATCACTGGTAGCACTGCTATTGGTCTATAGTTGGAACAGTCAGCCTGGTCTCCTATTTTGTGGATAGGTGTAATTTTCGCTATCTTCATCAGGTCTGGCACCTCTCCTCCTACAAAGCAGGCGTTGATGATCTCCGCGATGGCATTGGCAATGTACTGGGCGCCACACTGCAGGATTCTTGTGCTCAGGTGGTTGATGTCTGTACTGTCCCTTGGTTTTAGATTTTCGATAATTTTTAAAATTTCTTGAGGAGTGACTGGTATTAAAAATAAACATGTAGGCTGTTTGGAAATGTGGTCTCCTACAGGCTGCCTTTGATAGGGTATGGAGGTCCCCACATTAAGCCAGTTTTAAAGCCGCCGATTTTCGTCGGCCTAACTTAGGTCGTTCTTAACCTTAGTTAAGTGACGGATTGATGACGGTGCAAATGAAACCGATGACTTAAGAACGATCCCATACTTAAGTAAAGCTAATACATACAGTGCAAACGGGCATAAGTTTTCGTACGTTAAGTTAAGTGGATGTAAACAAGGCTTTACATAAACACATACCTTCAGCGGTGCAGACCATCCAATTCGCGGACGACACCACCTTTCTGTACGGGGATCTCATTCCTGGTGGAGATGTTGAGAGTGCCGCATCGGGTGTGGTTCGCGGCAAAAATACTAATGGTGAACACTGACAAAACCAAGATCTTGTCATTCAAAACAAGAAAGGACACAACAACAGAGGATACGGGTTCGGTGAAGCTCCTGGGGTTCCACCTCGATGCCACATTGACATGGCTACCATACAGTGATGCCCTAAGATCACGCTTAACTTCAGCAGTTTATACCATAAAGCATGTCAGGAGTTTAACAGATACCACCGCAAGGTTGGTTTACTTCGCCCTCTTCCACGGCAGCCTAAGTTATGGGCTCTTTATTTTCGGTAACTCACTGCATGCCACAAAATTGGTCACTCTCCAAAAGGCAGCCATCTGACCAATTAATGGATCCCAACCAAGAGAACACAGCAGACCATTGTTCATAAAACACAATATTCTTATGACCAGTGAGTACATCTTCCAAAATCTCATTTACATAAAGAACATGGCAAATGAATTGAACACTCGGAGTGAAATTCATTCACCCCACAGATGCGCCTTCAAAAGGGTCAGTCTGGCAGCATATATTGGGATACCGATTTTTCAACAGACTACCCGTCCATAACAGGCAACTACCACCATCACCTTCCAAAAACACTACTAAAGAGTTCCTGCTCACCAGGCCTATTTTACCCACCTCGAATTCATGGAGGAAGATTTTCGTTAATGTTTCTATTTCCCATGTTTGATGACTTTTCTTGACATGTAATAGGTACCGGTTTGATGAATAAACTTTACTTTACTTTCCTATTGCATGCCTTAACGTCTTAAGTTTACGTCACCGTGGCATGCCTTGTATTGTTGTGCCCCCCGCTATGCACTAAGGAGGGAAAAACTAGTCCACAGTCTGGCCTGATTAAATAGTTAATAATATTAATGCAACACGTACTTGAAGCTTTTTGAGATAAAGAATCTAACTGCTTAGAACCTTTTCAAAGTAATAAGATATTCTGAAGAAAATAAGATGGAAATACCAAAAACTATTCAATGTTTCTGAAAGTTTCTTAGTTCAAGAAATAACCCATTTGGTTGTAAAATTGAGTCTGAAGCTTTGTCATCATACACAGTAGTTTGGTAAAAATATCATACATAATTTCCTCATTGGTGTACATAGTTACTAAAATGTACGCCATTTATCGAATCTGGCAATATAAAAAATTTCTGAACAACTTAAATATTTCTAAAAGCTTTAGAGATGAGCAAAACTGCAATTGTTCAATAGTATTGCAAACTGCTACTGCAATTCTCCTATCACAGTGATTTTACCTGTTACTGCGATCGCAGTGACTTTTAAATTCCTATTGCAATGGTAATGCGCAGTGTAGGCACCACATATACATAAACGGGTTTATTTATTATAATATATATAACGGGTGATCTAAAATGACTGAGGACAGGTTGAATTTCCTGCCACATTTTTGAACGTATTTAGTGTTACTAGGATGGTATGCGTGCATGATACAGGTTATGATCACTGTCAGATACCATAGTGAACTCGTCAGTAAGAGTTACGTTCCGCTGCAATGATATTTCATCTTTTTTCTCAATTAATTTGTTATTGGGTTCTTGAAGAGTCTTTCTAAAAATACATGATATTAAGGATTTTTCATTATTCTAGTAAGTTCATCCAGTTTTCTTAAATTAAATTAAGCTTTTTTCTTTGCAAGAAGGAACACCTACGCCACTGGACCGAAATAACAGCTGTCATTTGCAACCGTTGCCAACATCACAATTATTCAAATTGGCGGGAAATTCAACCTGTCCTCAGTCATTTTAGATCATTGTGTATATAAATATATATATTAAAAAACAAGGAAAACAAATAAAAATTTTTAGTACCTAAATCAAAGAGTAAAAAAAAATACATAAAAATTAACTCTTCAGTAAAATAAATAAATTAGTAGTAGGTACACTACAAACATAGTACACGGAAAAAATTCCTGTAAAGAGATTCTGTAATGTTTTAGCAGCTGTTTTCTATGTTAACTTAATTGTCTTGTAAAATATGTTTTATTGTTGGGGGTTTTATGGTTGGGAAGCAGATTCTGAGGTAGGTCCTGCTTCAGGTTTTCAATTAGTACAATTTTACTATTAAAAACAAGAAAACATTATTTTATGATGAATATCCAGTTTGAATTAGCAGCATTGGAGGATGTAGGCGGAAGCTTGCAAGTTTAAACGGACAGAGATAGTGCGGGATCTCAGACGATGCATTCGGCGATCGCAACCGAGTAGATACAGATATTGGCGGACGACCAATGCCATCACTTTCGAACCTGGAGCAAGTGCGATTGAAATTGCAAAAGCAGTTTGAATGGTGAGTGGATCATATGATTAGCTGTCGAATCGCAGAACTCATTTTCTGCAGGTTACAATATAATGCTCATCTCTAAAATGCGTCAAATTTTAAACAAAAACAATAAAAAAATACAGCACCATATACTATTCTCCCTTTAAGTTAATATATATTCCAAAAATTACAAAAATCACACACAACCATTGACAACTCTTAATAATATGACAGTGTCGGTCTAATATCCAGATCGTAGTTACTAGAAGCAATAGAAGTGCGAAACACCTTCAACTCTTCAAAGGACAAACCCTGCCAACTCTCCAACTCGGACAACACTTTGAGGTTAGGACAATTCTCCAGCAGCAGACTTATCGTCTTCATACTCATATCAACACTATACAAGATGCGCAACTCTTCAATTTTTTTAAACGAACCAGCCGTCAATATCTTAACAATTGAATTATGCGTAATTCCAGTCGATGAACCAAGATGGACGTACTTAATATTTATCGCATTCATTAATACAATTTCTAGATGCGTCCTAGCGCAATCGACCACCCAAAATAACCGCTCCAAATGCTTGAATGGACGCACCAAACCTCCGTCAGTGTTTGGAACAAGTTGGTCCAAAAAATCACAGTTGTACAAGACTAGGCTCTTCAATTGTGGGCAATACTTGCTCAACGCCGCTAGAGCAACGATATCAATCTCCTCAACATGCTCGAGATGCAAGCTTGTCAAATTACAGCCTTTTATTTCGATCAATTGCTTGAGATAGTCGGTGTAAAAATTGCATGAGAGTAGTTTTAGATCTTTAAGGTTATCTAATGTAGTAAGAACCGTTAAATCGGAAAATTGTTCATCGTGGAATAAACTTATGGATTCAATTTTCGGGAATAACTCGACTAGTAACCTCAAATTCTCTGTCATCAAGTCACGCGTTTGAAATTTTTTTAAACCCAAAGGCGTACTTTTCGGATAATTCATGTAGATATAACGAATTACATTGCCGATTTCATCGTATCTACCAATATCCTGAAGTTTTTTTAGCCCGACCAAAATCTCGGCAAACCCGGCAACCGATACCGACGTCCGATACAACTGAAGTTCCCGGAGCTCGGTACACTTCAACAGCGATTGCACGGAACGATCTGTTACCGACCTGGAGGACGTCACATCCAAACTAACCAAATTCTGGCAGGTATCTCCCAAAACTTGTATCACACTATCGGTACAATCAAAACATAAGCATAATGATCGTAAATTTTTCATCGCCCCTACGCCATGCAAGATAAACCGATCATGTTCGCTGGTTCTCCAGCCACCCGTACATGAGCCCAAATTCAAAACTTCTAAGCCTGTCATCTTAACCAAATTTTTATACAAAACGTATCGCATGATCTTAGGCCATAGCGAGAAATCAATGTGCCGCAAGCGATGATTTAATACGACTTCTGTCAAACTAACGACCACATTCATCTCCGTCATAAATGCGGTCATCGAGACGTGTGGGAAGTAGCCCTTTTTTGTCCTCTCAATGAGTCGTTTAATAGCGGAGAGGACTTCGGTGGCCATTGTGTCGTAGAGGTAGAATGGGACGTGTGACACGAGAAGTTCGCTTAGGGCGCTTAATTTCCTTTGGAGCGTCACCTGAGGTTCGGAGTACATGTTGATTGAGGCTAGTATCGAAGGGGAAAGGGCGACGACTACCGAGCCGACGGCTCCGAGACAGAGCGTCTCCAGTGTCGGAACTTTTCGGGTGCGCGGCATCGTCTATAATAGAGAGAGAGAAGATATCAGTTGGATGCATTCAAGGTAGGTGGTTGATTGGTTGTGGTTTGTCTTTGTGTTTGTGAGTGGATCAAGGCACTTGATCATGTTTGGGATTGTTGGCTTGTCAGTAAAAATTTGATGACGAAATAATTTTTTTTTGGTCTGTAGTAATGTTCACTGAGTTGTGTGCTAGTTGCACTTGTCTCCTTACAGCTGTCAGTTTTGACACGAATGCAAAGTTACATAAGTCAACCTGCATCTAGCGCACATACTATAAATTACATATAAAGGACATTACTATAAATTTTGAAAGATAGTCTCCATAAGAAAACTCCGTCGGTCATTGAAAATTTTCAATTCACAAGCATGAAGTTTATACACGAGCAAATCGACTGGCTAGTGAATACAACGTTTTATCTACGACACCTAAATTCTATTTCTTATAAATAATATTCATAGTTAATAACCGGGATCAAAAAAAAAAAATTTGTGACACGTTTTTATGGCTTCGGTGGAGAAAGGGTGACACTCGGACACTGAAACTAATTATTTTACCCTTCAACACTGCACAATTTGACGATCAACTTGCAATATGGATAATTCTACAATAAACTATAATGTGCTATACAAAAGTTGAAGGAGATTTTATTCTTATATATGTTTTTAATTTATTGGAAAGATTAGTGAAGTTTTGAACATCCTGAAGTTTTAATTTGGGCTTTGCAATAGCGGTGATCCATGTTACAAAGTGAGTGATTTTTTGCTGATTTTTTGTTGATTTCCTTAACGTAGATAAAACGTTTTACCAATCGACGGAAGTGCAGGCTTTCATTTAGTTCAAAAAGCTCAGCCATACCCAGGCCCAGACTTAGAAACCCAGGGCCCCTAGGCACTTGATATTTGCGCCCCCACCATCCCAAAGCTATTTTGGAAATTTAGCAAATTAAATGCACTAGCACAGAACATATAATTTTTAATCGACTTTAATGACATTAATAAACATCAGAATAATACAGTCTATGTTACTGTAAGTTATATTATGAGCAAAATGTAGTAAAAATATTTATTATATTATTTTCGATGAAACATTTTGATAAGGGCAGCCAGGCTTTTGAGCTTATGTGAAGATTCCGCCACCGGGCCCCTAGGCCGGGGCTTTGCCATCAACATGTATGCCCATACCGATGGCCTAGCAGCAATACCACGTATTACCTATGCTTTAACCATGATGATACGTGGTATTGCAGCTAGGGCATCAATATTATGTGTATATGACTAAGCATAATTTTGTAACTAATTGTATTAATAATTTGGAGTAATATTTATTAACTAATTGTTGAAATATTACTATTAACACTCGTTATTACATTATTATTAGTAATAAGTTTTGGGACCTAATGACATTGTCTGGTCAAGTTAATATCTTAGCTGTTTCTTATTGACATGATGAGACAACTGTTGGCTCCCCAGGTATATTCATCTGACAATTTGCACTTTTCTAAATTCATTCTCTTGGTTCTGTAGCTGCCAACAAAATTGCATAAATTGGTTGAAGAAAATGGTTGAACAGCAAATCTTAAAATGCTGATACAAAGATGGTAATTTACATATTGGGTCATAATATCCTTGATGATAATAGTCGATAAACTGTAAAGCTTCTACTTAACAGAATTCTTATTATGCTTTAAGGCAGCGTTACTCAAACTATCTATTATAGCGGACCGGTATTTTTTTGTCCTAATATGTTACGGACCGGTATCATATTCAGGTGCAGTAAACTTTTTATATAGTTATACAGTTTGTATTAAATGATGAATATTATTAAACTGTTTTTTCAAGTCAATGAAATATCAAAAACTTAACACAAAATCTGTATTTTATTTACAAAAATTATAAAATAATATCGTTAATAAATAACAAAACTTAGTGGGAACGATGAGCCTGCTTATTTTTTACTAGTATTTCTATGCGTTTTTGAATGGATGACAACGCCACATGAAATGGATCATGAATCAGAGATATTTATACAGGGTGTAACACTTTTTTCCCGCAAGAATTATTTTTAGATAGTTAATGTAATTCTGAGTATAACTTTTTATAGAGCCCTAATTGTTTTCTCAACTCCAAGTTACAGCCGCTTGAAATATTAACTAAATAAAGAAAAATAAACAAACTACATATCAAAGAATGCTAAAACAAAGAAAGATTCAATCAATACCCATAACAAAATTCAAAGTAAATAAATTTAAGTAAAAAATTCAGAATGTTAAAAATAAACTATATAAACAAATGAACGAAAACAAAATACATATGAAACTTTTTAGACATTTGTTTCTCTACAAGTAATTGTCATTCTGAGTATAAAGTTTCATTCTTGCCAACTTATTGGGTTTATCAATTCCTAAAGAAGTTAAGTCATTTAATTTACAGTTTTGCAATTAATTTACAACTATTTCAAACGGTTGTAACTTTTTAAGGAATAAAGAAAACAAATAGGTCCTTATGAAACTTTTTATTCAGTGCGGCAATTACTATGTGGAAAAAAGTTATGCAGGGAAAAAATGGGACACTCTGTAGATGTGTACTCTTGATTACAAATACATAATGTAAAATATTTTAATATTTTACATTTATTATTTTTTTATTTCATTTTATTTTTTTTAATATTTGAGTTATATAAGAACATTCAGTACATTTAGTTGGATTCATAGCAAAATAAGAAATTTATTAACAACGACAAAAGCCGCTAAGTTGATATACTTAACATAATGTATAATCATAAGTATCTATAAATACCCCTATAAATAACCACGTTGGGTAAATACCCAGGTATTTACCCGGGGTATTTACCCTTGATAATAAATACCCGGGCTTCCCCTGCATCGCGGATGAATGTCACTAAGATGACAAACATGCGAAAACACTTTCTTGTTAAACGATCTCTCGATGCTTTAAGTTTTCATTTCTGTCCATCCATCTTGTCTGCTATGGTGAAACAGCAAACCATCCTTCCTTGCATCGATGTATTAAGATCATTAAAGACGGCAAATATATCAGCCAAATAAGCGAGCTTGGCCTCCCAATTTACATCCATGAAAAGTTAGGCGTAGTTGGGTTTTTGCTCTAAAAGATTGCCGATAGTTCGCTCCGAAGCTCGAATACTCTTGAAACAACTGCCCTTCGATAACCAACGCACTTTATCATGTAACAAGAGTTGCCTATGATGAGTTCAAAGCATTTGACTTTATATAGTTAACAGTCTTCACAACGTCAATGAGCACATCGTTTAATTCTGGTATTTTTTTGCCAGATTTTCCCGGTGAATGAAACAATGTGTCGACTTGCATTCTTGTGCAATGCATGTTTTTAACTTGTGTAACGATTCCAGAATGTCGTCCCGTCATTGCAGTAACCCTGTCAGAACATACACCTACACAAAGTTTCAGGTCCAGTCCGCAATGATTGACCACATACTCCGTCACAGCTTTGAGTATTTCTGAACTAGTGGTGTTTGTTGGCAGTGAAACTGAAAAAAAAAACTCTTCCTGCATGTCTACATTATTTTCAAATCAAAGCAACATATTTTGTTGTTTTTATTTGTTCAATTAACTGATCTTCCACATCATAGTTTAAGGTCTTGAATTCTACGGGCTGTAGAGTCATTTGAGAGCGGTATGTGTGGTATCTGTCATCGCGGCCTGCTGGCGGACCGGCAGCCTATTGCTCGCGGACTGGCACCGGTCCGCGGACCACCACTTTGAGAAACGCTGCTTTAAGGCATATTCATTTTTATATGCCCTTATTACCTCTACCATGTCATGAGATATGTGACCTGGAATGTAAAAACCGACCATACTGTCTAGCCGCTGTGTTTGAAGTCTCATAACATAATTACTCAAGTAACAAAATAAAAAGAAATCATTATTCTCATGAATAATTGCTACATGTATGACTATCAACATTTTTTCCCATCGGTTGAAACATAAGCACAAGAAAAATAAAAACATGATAAAATTTTTGAAAGTTTTAATTTTTATTGGTAATAAGTTTTAGGGCCCAACCACTTGCCATAAAAATTTGTGAATAAAACCGTTTTGAATTTTTGCTTTTGCATTTTTCGTATTAATATTTGTTCAAAATTGCAAAAAAGGTTGAGTAGAAAGTTTCATGAAAATACAAATATGTACTTAAATTTTTATCCTTTAGATTTTTTTAAAAGAAAAATTAAACTATTGCCGCAGTATGCTGTTTACATCACAAAACTCATTAGGCAAACATACATGACCAGATTTTTTTAAAGGATTTAGTCCGGTGGATCAAGTCGGATAACATCACCCGAACCTGTCGCCTGTGTTGTAACTTGTAATATAGGAGCGCAACGTAATCTGGCTTAGTCTGCCGGACAAAATCCTTTAAAAAATCCGTTCATGTGTGTCTATTCAAATGATATTTTCAGGCTTTAATTACAAATGTTTTTAAGAAAAAATAAAAAAAAACCTTTTGATTTTTTTTGCATTTATGTATGTTGATATCGCAGTCAGCTTTGCATTTGAAGAGGACGAATGGTTATGGATAATTACAAGTGGACCATTAGTGTTCCATTTAAAAACACAGATTAATTGAAATCAAATAAAATTTAAAAAAGATATGGGGCAAATTTGGACATGGGAAACAATAGAATAGAATAGAATAATCTTTAAGTCAACAACAATGTAATAATTGTGGCAACCATGTGTCGTTTTATTGTCTTCCTAAACAAGGGCAGTGGCAGCTCTCTGCATGATGCCAGAAGCATATTAAAGACGCGATAACCATCACGCAGAGAGGCCATTGTGCGAAGCCAATGGCATCTCTATTTGATCTCAGCCTCTGGTGTTGTGACATGAATCATGTTCCTGGTAGTATGGTTTATCAAAGTGGTATCAGAGTGAAACAAGTGCAGCTTTATGTATTTCCTATAGACTGTTAGTATTCTATTGTTTTCAAAAATTTGTCTAGCTGAATGTCTGCTACTTGTACCATCCAGAGCACGAACAGCTTTTTTCTGCAGAATAAGGATCTTCCTGGTGCGTGCCGACGAGCCCCCAGGGCATCAACCCGTAGTCCATCATCGAGTGGAAGAGAGCATAGAGTCAATTGGATAATTATAATTTCCTTCTCCATTTGCGAAAATTTAATCACAAATGTAAATATAGAAACCGTTTGTTCATAAGGTTACACTTCTACAAAAAAAAAAAAGAACCAACAAACAAAACACAGCTAGGCTGTATAGAGAGGTACTAGGGTTGTCATCAGTTGACACCTATTTAACGTGCTGTGTGCCTGGCAATGAACTATAATCTAACTGGAAGCGACGTGCGCTTTACATTAACTGGTGAGATTTGAGGCAGGCGCAAGCAAAAGAAACGATGATGTGGGGTATGTGTCACTGTCTGACTGCCGTAGGTAGATAGCGGAATGCAGTAGTGTTTTTTTAATTGAAAACGATATCTCAAATAAAAATGTGAAACCGCTTACGGTCATGGTACCGTAGGAGATAGAAAGAGATAGGTATCCCACATCATTGCGGGTTGCATAACAAATGCATTTGCCTCAGTTATTGACCATGTCGCGTCCTTTCCAGTTATACGTATGTATTTACAAGAACGGATATTTCTGCGATGAGCAATATGGGTTTAGAGCAGGAAGGGGAACTCAGCAGGCAGTGTGGTCATTTCTGAACAAGATATATGGTGTTCTTGAGTCTGGGTGCGAGTGCAGTGCTCTCTTCCTGGATATTTACAAGGCATTCGACTGCATGAGCCACGAAAAATTCCTTCAGAAGATGGAGTGCTACGGCTTCAGGGGTGTACCGCTGGAGCTGCTTACGTAGTAGGTTCCAAAAGTTTCCGGCCTGACCATATTTTTAAAGATGTAAAAATAAAACAATGATGCTATTTTTCAACATAATCACCCTTTATTTCGATACACTTTTCACATCTGTGAATTAACATCTCTATGCCTTTTAAAAAATAATCGGATTCTTTGTCGGCAAAATGGCCCATTACTGCAGCTTTGACTTCCTCATCATCTTCAAATTTCCTTCCTCGAAGATCTTTTTTTAGTTTTGAGAACAGATAATAGTCACTTGGGGCTAGATCAGGGCTATACGGTGGATGGTCAATCTCCTGGAAGCCACATTCCTTTAGTGCAGCCTTCGCAATTGCCGCCTTGTGCACTGGCGCATTGTCGTGGAGAAGACGAACACCATGTGACAACTTTCCTCGCCTCTTTAGTTTGATGGAGTCGCGTAATTTGTGCAGAAGTGAAGCATAGTATTGTGCGTTCACAGTGGTATTCCTTTCTTTAAAATCAACTAAGAGAATTCCTCTGGAATCCCAGAAGATTGTTGCCATAATCTTCTTTGGGGATTGAGTGACCTTCGCCTTTCTTGGTGGAGCTTCACCTGGTTTACGCCATTCAAGCGATTCTCTTTTGGACAGAGGATCATAATAGAGAACCATAGTTTCATCTCCTGTAACAATGGATTCCAGAAGTTCTTTCTGGTTGCTACGGCACAGCTCCAAAAACTTGGTGCAACAGGTCACGCGCTGCTCCTTCTGCACTGCAGACAGAAGTCTGGGTACCCATCTTGCACTGACCTTTTTCATGTGCAAATGATCATGCATGATCCGGAAAACGGTTGTTTTAGATTGCTGCAATTTCCTTCACTTTTAACCGCCTGTCACTCAGAACTTCACTTTCAACAATAGCGATGGTTTCCTCAGACACCACTTCAACAGGTCGACCAACACGAGGATCATCAGCAATGCTCTCTCTGCCTAGCCGAAATTGTTTAGACCATTCCTTTACTGTGGAGTATGAAGGGGAAGCAGCACCGTAAACACCATCTAAGCGGTCTTTGATATCAGCTGGTGCAAGCCCTTCTTTTGTCAGGAACTTTATCACTGCACGATACTCGATTTTATCCATTGCAGCGCCGCAGCATGCAATGTCTTACTCAAACGACTGTCACCACTCGAATGAGGCGAGTAGCGGGTTGCAGTTTGTTTCGCGCATCTACACACAGATGTCGCTAGCTACCCTCTAAGGCACTTTCATCTTATCGCTCATATTCAACGTCAGGCCGGAAACTTTTGGAACCTACTACGTAGGTCATACCTCACAAATCGTCAGCAATACGTGACAAACGGTGATGAAGCCAGCAGTATTAGAACAACATGTATAGGCATTGCTCAAGGAAGTCTGGTGGGCCCGTTGTTCTATATTATATATACCAATGACCTTCCAAGAAACATAAGTGGCAAAGCAACACTCTATGCAGATGACACCACAATCCTTGTTGAATCGGGATTGGGGTCAGGTGTTGACAGTGCCGAAGAAGAGGCTTCAGTATGGTTTAGAGAAAACCAGCTTGTCTTAAATGTGGGCAAGACCGAAACTCTACACATTACCAGCAGCAGAAGAAATCAGGTCGAGACTAAGAGTGCAAAATTTCTCGGAATAACTATAGACACACGTCTCACTTGGCTTCCACAAGTGGAAGCACTGAGCCAGAACCTCGCAGCGGCGGTGTTTGCAATTAGGAGAATTTCAAATGCAATTGGACCAGAAGCAGTGGTGGTGTATCATGCACTCTTCCATGCTAGAATGAACTATCGCCTGATGGTATGGGGTGCATCTGCACACACCAGCAAAATACTGATAATGCAAAAGAGAGCAAAACGTGCTATAAGTGGAGCCAGTTGGAGAACATCATGCAGACCACTCTTTAGACAATGGGGCATCCTAACTGTATACTCACAGCTTGCGCTGCATCATATCATCCATGTTAAGAACGAATTGCCATCCCTACAACGAGGGCATGAAATTCATGATCACAACACACGCTATAGCAGTAAGCTGTATGTGCCATTTAGAAGATTGTGCTCAACGTCCACCACAACGCTAGGGCAGCGTCTTTTCAACAGGTTACCAGAGACGTGGAAACACCTCCCAAAAAATCAGCTAATTAAGAACATAAAAGGCCATTTCAAGAACACACCACCATACAGTCTACAAGAATGTTTCTCCTCACTGGAAGAATTATAATTTATTTAACTTTCATTTTGTATCTCACAAGCACTGTATTTGATCTGTTGCTTAGGCAATTAATAAAGTTATTTCTATTTCTATTTACATTTCAATGCTGCCTGGTTTCACAAACAATAATCATGTTTTCTAAACCAGATATTTTTTTTAAACTGGTACAAACTTAATATTAGAAATTACTAATTTTACTTTCAACAGTAATTTACCGATAAAATTAATTGTCGTAATTTAACATCCCTGTGTCTGATACACATTTTTGATCTACCAAGACATGGCCCTGATGAAGAATAAGTTAAATTTAGTTTTAAAGAAATTTGGAGATTCAATGCTTTGAATTAAGATGGTAGAGTGATCACATTAAATCATTACAAGGAGAATAATAAGTTATAAGTATGACCGGCAGAGCGTACTTTTTGCGTCTGTATCTACTCTGTACACACATTTGAAAATGTTTGAATTTTCTAATAGCGAGTGGCGTAATATTCCAGATTAAGGAGATTCTATGGTATACATCAGGGCTGTGGAGTTGGTAAAAAAACTTTCGACTCCGACTCGGACTCCAGATAATTTTGGTAGTCCGACACCGACTCCAACTCCGGCAAAATGTTATTTGTTTCCAGCGATTTTGTTGGCGAAAAGAAATTAAACTGACAAACTAATTGTAAATAAAATGAAAAAGACCAGTTGATTGGACCACACACAGTTATGACCATATTTAAAAATGTCCCTTTTTTATTTTTTCAAAATATCTAAAATCATTAAAAATTCAACTGTTTCCTAATTAGAGAGCACATAATTCGGAACTAATTTGTCAATTTAACCGAATTTCTATATTTAATAATAACAAAAGTAATGCCAATTCACGTACAAGTACAAAGTAACTCATTTCAATAAAAAATTCATTCCAATGAATACAAAATTAAGTGCAAAATAAGCTGAAAATAATGTCAACCCTTTCTTCTGTTAGTGGCAATGACGTCACAATTCTGGCTGCAACGCATATGACTTGCGTACATGGATATTCCTATATTCAACTTAAATAAACAGCCCTATTTCACAAACTCAGTAGCCATTTAAAATCTCTACATATTTTGTTAAATACAAACGGATGTGATACTTTTAATAAATTTGTTCATGTGTCGAAAAAAAGAATCAATTTCGGTTAAAGGTTTAAAGTTATCAAACATTGAAGTTTTAGAACATTAAAATTGCAAAGTTTTACTAATAAAGCTGTATCTTTTACAAACATTCAGATATTGGGGCGACGAAAAATAAAAAGATAGTTGAGAGTTGATAAGACTGTGACATCATACGCTGTTTCTTCTAGTACAAAGGCTGAGGGAAACTATTTTTTCTTTTTAAAATTGCAAGAGAAAATCATTAAAATACTTTTTGAATATTTAATAAATTTTTCAGCTGTTGTTTGTGGCCGAACGAATACGAGAATACGAAATCCTCTTAATTTTGATGACTAAGGAAAAGCACATGTTGTCGCTTCACTTTAGAAAGTTCTAATTCGTCTAGTATGCATCGTAGTCCGATTTTCTTTTTGGAGATGATCGAGCTATCATGATTAGCACATTGAAGTTTGTTGTTGGAAATTGGAAATAAACTATATATGCGACGCGGCAAGCGTCTCACAATAATCAGTTGCTAATCATTAGAGAGTAGACAAAATGCTCGCGCTATCATATCATAGACGTTGCGCTTCGGTTGTAGGAGGGGGGTTCTAGCGGCCTGGCCATGGCGTGCCGCGTGATACGAGTATGAGTGAATCGTTTAGTATCTTCCGAGAGGTGTTTTGATGCGTATATTCTTCGTTGCGATTTTCAACTGTTTATTTCAACTTGTTTGACTGTTGACAAAGCTGTACGTTGGTAGTTTTTCTTGGGCCTGGTCTAATACCATTTCTTTTCGTTTATTTTAAGAGTCTGCAGTATCTCTTGTTCAATTTAGTAAGAATTCGTTAAGCATTTTATCAGAGTACTTCTTAGTTTTATTTTGGTGAATTAATATTTGAGTTGAATTTCTTGTTAGTATCTTTTGTTCAATTTAGTTAGAATTCGTTAAGCATTTTATCAGAGTACTTCTTAGTTTTATTTTAGTGAATTAATATTTGAGTTGAATTTCTTGTTTCGTTTTACACATATATTTCGAAAATGACAAATATTTTGGCAGAATATGGCGATTTATTTAGGTTGGTGAATAAAAAGGAGGTGGAATGTACTGTGTGCTCAAACACGTTAGGTTTAAGTAAGCAGAGTTTAATGCGGCACGTTACCTGCAAAAAACACGTTGATAACATACGAGGACTTTCTCAGGAAGAATTTATAAACGATATGTGTGAAGCATTTCTGAGTGCTAATATCCCACTATCAAAACTAAATAATCCTCATTTACAAAAGTTTTTGAAAAAGTATACAAGAAGAAATATTCCGCATCATACAACAATTAGAAAGTATTATGTACCAAAGCAATTCAACAAAACAGTAAGTAAAATAAAATCTAAACTTGGGGAAAATTATATATGGATCAGCGCTGACGAAACAACGGATATTAAGGGAAGATGTGTTGTTAATGTGGTAGCAGGTACTCTTCATCCAGAAAATCCACCATTATCATTTCTAATTGCTTCAAAATGTCGACTATCAGTCAAAGCTGAAGATATTTGTGAAATTATAATAAGTAGTTTAAAGCACACATTTTTCGGCGGCCATCTCAAAGTTTTACTATTTCTTTCTGATTCTGCTAGCGTAATGTTGAAAACAGGAAAACTGCTCAAGGAACATTATCCAAACATGTTACACTTAACCTGCATGGTCCATGGCATTCACAGAATTGCAGAATTAATCCGTGAACAATTTCCCGATGTTAATTTGTTAATTAGCACGTTTAAGAAGATTCTTTTAAAAGCACCTTCCAGGGTAGCTTTATATAGAGAAATGTGTCCAGATATTCCACAACCACCACAGCCAATTGTAACACGGTGGGGTACTTGGCTAGAGGCTGCATTTTTCTACAACAAATATTTTGATGTTTTAAAACCATTTATTTTAAAACTAAAAGATAATGCCGCTGCTGTTAAGGAATGCCAAAATGTAATTGTAAAGGCAGATCTTCCAGAAAAATTAAAGTTTATTAACACCCATTTTTCAGTTATTCCTGACGCCATTATATTTCTGGAAGGGCAAAATCTAAAATTATTAGAATCGTTTGCAAAATTTGATTCACTTTTTCTTTCTTTAAAAAGTCTTGAAGGGCCGATTGGCGAAAAAATATGTGCAAAAATTGATGCCGTTTTAGAACGTAATCCAGATTACGACGTTTTAAATCAAATTGCGAAAAATACTCTGCATGAAAATGAACACTGTTATTTAAAATATAGTAATTTGATTTCTTATTTTTGTAATGCCCCTATTACAAGTTGTGATGTCGAAAGGAGTTTTTCAAGATTTAAACGTATTTTGACTTGTCATAGAACCAATTTGACAGAGGAAAACCTTGAAAAATTTATAATTCTAAATGCCTACTATGGCTCAAAAGCTGAAGACAGTGTGGATGAGGATTTTGTCGAAGAAATTGAATAGAATATTTAAAGCGGCTATGTACCACGCACGCCGCTGCCCGAGATTTGTCGTACAATTATATATTCGACCTGCTATCGCGGGACACATAAGCACTCCCCACGTGGTCAACTGGTACGCCGTCGAGAAGCAAGCATTTTGTCTACTCTCTGCTAATCATCACTCACCATCGACCTATGTGCTTTGTAGTTTAATTATATTAACATATGTAGGTAGGTACTTTGTAAAAGCCCTAATAATATGTTTAGTTAATTTTTTACTATCTATTGAGGTAACGGCCATCTCGCATGTTCTTTTCTACATTATTTATACATTGAGTCGGAGTCGGTACATTTTTTCCGACTCCGACTCCTCTGAAATTTGTCTGAACCCCGACTGCGACTCCACAGCCCTGGTATACATAATTCACGGAATATAACCTCAAACTACACCATATTCTAACCTGACCAGCAAAAGAACTACGATACTAATAAATATTTCAAAACGATATTATGTATTTATGTGAGACCAATTTTTCTGTTTCTATCGCAAAAAAACAAGTCTAGGTACTTACTGTATTTAAACTCGTTCCTTTTCGAAAACTGCGACAAATTCCCTGTTAACCCCAAAGATTGGTAGGTTACTTTGTTTAACGACAATATTAACTTCCCCGTAGGCGTAACGCAGAGGCAATTATCGGTATCGATATTAGTACCGATACTTAAAGCACTTAGGACTCCTACAACGTCAAAATAACTGGAATTTTGACAATTATATAATTTATAGGTTAACTCACCTTGTCGAACGAAAGCAGCAAGAAAATTTTCCTTGACAAGTTCACTGGCATCAAGTTTGTGCACTTTGTAATAATCTGTATCTACGTTTAACACGTCTGCAAGATATTTTGGAAAATTTTGACAGCTTGGTGCAATAACAGAAACCTAAAATAAATGGTCTAAATCAATATAGAATAGGTAAAGAACTGTGAGAAAATTTACAATGTGATTGAAGTGGAATCTGTTGATTTTTCCAACGCAATTTTTCTCCTCAAAACATCCACTGTCTATGCTGAACACTGACGAAGTTGGTTTGAAGTCCCAAACTTCAGGACACAACATTATATTTACCCCTAATGTTGAAGCATCAATCGGTAACAGCTGGCCTAAGTACTAACTAACGAATAAAATAACGTTTATCTTCGCCGTTTATTTTTGTAGGCGATTCACGTCAATTACTTCAGCTCTAGTCGACGGAGCATAACAATAAATTCGCATAACTGCGCAGGAATTATAGCATTTCGGCTTTACTGAGCATGCCCGGGATTTATCAACACCACGTGCTGAACAGAAGAGTTGTTTCAGGTTGTTTGTTTCCTCTTCTAACTTCTATGGAGCTATCAGATTGTCTCCTACTTATAAGTTATTATAACCAATAATCTACCTGTAAAACATCTATTAGCAGCTTTATCTATGCTCAACATTTGGATTATTATACAGTTAGTCAAAATTTACCGAAAAAATTTCAACTAAGATTTTTGGTTTTAAACAATCATCTAAATTTATTGTCAAATATACTGGGTGTTCATTTTGCTCTGGAAGTTTGGTAATCATCCTTTTTCAAATAGCACGCCTGTATTTTTTCCATTTTTTTAATTCTAGGATTAATTCTTAGAATTTTTTGTAGAAATCCCTTTTTTACAAAATGCATCGTTTTTTAATTATAAACAATTAATCAAAACTCCTGAATTTCAAATTAAGAATATTTTCCCACATACATAGACATTTATTTTAATTTTTGAATAGGGGCTTCTACTTCGCAGTGGGATTTTGTAAGAATGGCGAGTTTGATGTGAGTGACGTCATTACGAGTGACATCACGATTCTCGTTTTCTCCATGTGGGAACACTGATGCATCTGCTTTGAAATTTTGGGGTTATGCGGAGTTAGGTTATTAACTTGTTTATATCGTTAGCCACGCAAACATACGGTTCCGGTCAGTTCCGGTATTGGCACCGTGCGCAGTACGGAGTGGGGGATTGAGGAACGCTTTATGCGCCCATGGCGGAATATGTATCCGCCAGAAGTTTTCTCGGTCACCGCTGCACGCAAAAGCGCTGTAGTCGACTTTATTTATTATTTCTGTCAGCTGATAGCGTTGTGTATACAAGACTAGCATTGTGTATACAAATATACACAACCCACTACAAATAAATTACTTGCTTCTACCAATTAACCTCATTTACGTACGGCAACAGCTTTCTTGTTTATGTTTACTTAGTAGACGCGCTACAGGTAACTACCACGTGGGTGATTACTAGGAAGGAAACTGCATAGAACAGCGCCACCTCGTGGCGATCTTAGTCCCGTCCGGCGGCAATAGAGATGGGCATATCGTACGCGCACGGCGCCAATAGACCAGGCAATAGAGACTTTTTCGTGACAAAAATAGTATCAGCAAGCCGCCGGTGGCCGCCGGTCCCAGGTCACGTGGAACAGTCCGTAGATGTATTGTGATGTGTTTTCGACTAGCAAATATCATTACTTAATTTGTTATAAACAAAAAACCTAAAAAAATCGTGCTTTTTTTCGTTTCTCGCTTGTAATAGCTGAACCGATGGAGCAATCTTGATACTGTCAACAGACGAACTGTAGAGAATGAAAAGACGAAAAAAATTAACCCTACACGGACCCGATCGGATTAAGAGGCTGGTTCAACCTAACTTCAGGTCTGTTCTGCTCAGCTCTGGTGGTCCCCTATTGGTCCAATTATTCAAACAGTTCAATGCTCCTGTGGGTTAATTATTGAATAATGATAGCATCTTATAAGATTACAACAATCTGAATTAACTATTCTAGTGGGCCACATCTCCATATTTATTATACCCATGCCCAATTTTAAACAATTGCTGCTCAAAGATAGACGTATAATTGGAGGACGGGTGATATCCTGATTTCAGGAATAACAATTCAATTATGTATTTTTGCGACGAGCCGCAGTAGTTCCACTTTATGTCAATGTACAATTTGAAAAAAATTCAATAAATGAAAAGAAATAAAGCCACACCTTTGACGAATCGGCGTCGTATTTTCCCAATTTTTCCATCCATGTTCGAGTCTGAACAGTGTGTCCATCTACGATGTTCTCGAGAACTAGTCGTCATTAGACGAAGATAATAGTAATGGGTCTATCTCTATCTACCATATACCACAAAAAAAGGCTGTTACTCGCTAAAATTCACATTTATATTTACTGGGACAGATTTCGAGAGTTCTAACCTACAAATCCGATATAATCTGAAAATGTAGAAAACTTGGGGACACTGCACAAAGAAGTATTCTAATCGAAATTAGGAGATTACATAAAAATTCTACTATTATATCAGACATCAATCAGGTTTGTGCCTAAAGAAGTATACTATTGTTTTTTAAAATTTCCTTTTCAATTGATAGGTTAGTTAGCAGAATATACATATAAACAGTGCTGTTTTATCCATTCTACTACCAGAGAATTCAAGCTCCAAGTATGATATGATGCAGAAGATCATTACGGGTTTTGTAATTGGATTCAAATCACATTACGAGAAATCAAAATCCTTACGTACTATTTTGTTGATCGAAGAGGATTTCTAGACAAGAGATGTGATTACTAATTTTCATAATTTCCATGAACTGACAATAAAATTATCGAGGTATGCTGAAGATTACCGATTTCTTATCAAATTTTTTGGTAATATTACTGGAAGACGTCTATAACATTACTAAATGAGAAATGTATAATGGGACATAGTCGACTTATCAACCACTGACTCCAGATGTTTTTCTTCTCAAGTGCAAAGTGTATGGAGGATTACGTTTAACACAACAAACCGCAGATAGTATTGCAATTAGCCCCGAAGAACCGAACAAGCATTACGACCAGTATGCGTGTGGTCTCATGATAGCGAGGATCAACATTTTTGTGATTTGGATATTATAATATAATATTAATAAAGCTTATGTTGTCTATTTGTCTTTTATAAATCATATATGAATTACAAATTGGTAAATAAAGAATAACTTATTAACTGTTTTGTTTTTCTTATACGTCATCAGATCCCTGTGCTGTGGATGTACATACGTATGTAATATCGACCCGTGCAACAGAGACTAATAACTACATTTAGTTTGTTAGTTACGATAGTCTTCGTTGCATGGGTCGATATGTATTTGTTTTTCAGTAGCTAGGCATAAGTGTATTATCGGCTGAGAAATGAGTGCATAATCTATCGTACCAAGAGTAAGTAATCTGTGACCAAAGTTATTGGTACGGGGTTTGTTTTTTAGGAGGTATAAATGTATATGGGCGCATAATCTCAATACACTTTCAAATATTCCACATATTCAGTACGTGTGCGTGTATTCATAGTACGTGGTTTTTGCATATATCACTTCATAAACCGTAGACAAATGTTGAAGTTATTTATCATATAAATATATGATAAATATCTCACACTCTCCACATAGGTTATGTCACGGTTATGTCAACAATTTATCACAGTAATTTTTAGAGCTACCATGTTATGTTGGTAAGCGTTGTAAAATCACTAGACAGCCTGCTTACGTGTGCAAAAATAAATTGAAACAGCGTTAAAGACGTTAGATCATATAATGTTGACCGCACGTCGGCAAAGTCTATCTTGTTCCAAAGTAGCTTTAGCGAAAACGTCGACATCCCCACGCAAAGACCAATTCTCGACTGATTTCTCTAAACTTATCAAAAACAACCAAGCCTCTGTCGATCAGCTGTTGGACCCGCCACTTAAGAGGCTGGTTCAGCCTAACTTCAGGTCTGTTCTGCTCAGCTCTGGTGGTCCCCTATTGGTCCAATTATTCAAACAGTTCAATGCTCCTGTGGGTTAATTATTGAATAATGATAGCATCTTATAAGATTACAACAATCTGAATTAACTATTCTAGTGGGCCACATCTCCATATCTATTATACCCATGCCCAATTTTAAACAATTGCTGCTCAAAGATAGACGTATAATTGGAGGACGGGTAATATCCTGATTTCAGGAATAACAATTCAATTATGTATTTTTGCGACGCGCCGCAGTAGTTCCACTTTATGTCAATGTACAATTTGAAAAAAAATTCAATAAATGAAAAGAAATAAAGCCACACCTTTGACGAATCGGCGTCGTATTTTCCCAATTTTTCCATCCATGTTCGAGTCTGAACAGTGTGTCCATCTACGATGTTCTCGAGAACTAGTCGTCATTAGACGAAGATAATAGTAATGGGTCTATCTCTATCTACCATATACCACAAAAAAAGGCTGTTACTCGCTAAAATTCACATTTATATTTACTAGGACAGATTTCGAGAGTTCTAACCTACAAATCCGATATAATCTGAAAATGTAGAAAACTTGGGGACACTGCACAAAGAAGTATTCTAATCGAAATTAGGAGATTACATAAAAATTCTACTATTATATCAGACATCAATCAGGTTTGTGCCTAAAGAAGTATACTATTGTTTTTTAAAATTTCCTTTTCAATTGATAGGTTAGTTAGCAGAATATACATATAAACAGTGCTGTTTTATCCATTCTACTACCAGAGAATTCAAGCTCCAAGTATGGTATGATGCAGAAGATCATTACGGGTTTTGTAATTGGATTCAAATCACATTACGAGGAATCAAAATCCTTACGTACTATTTTGTTGATCGAAGAGGATTTCTAGACAAGAGATGTGATTACTAATTTTCATAATTTCCATGAACTGACAATAAAATTATCGAGGTATGCTGAAGATTACCGATTTTTTATCAAATTTTTTGGTAATATTACTGGAAGACGTCTATAACATTACTATATGAGAAATGTATAATGGGACATAGTCGACTTGTCAACCACTGACTCCAGATGTTTTTCTTCTCAAGTGCAAAGTGTATGGAGGATTACGTTTAACACAACAAACCGCAGATAGTATTGCAATTAGCCCCGAAGAACCGAACAAGCATTACGACCCGTATGCGTGTGGTCTCATGATAGCGAGGATCAACATTTTTGTGATTTTGATATTATAATATAATATTAATAAAGCTTATGTTGTCTATTTGTCTTTTATAAATCATATATGAATTACAAATTGGTAAATAAAGAATAACTTATTAACTGTTTTGCTTTTCTTATACGTCATCAGATCCCTGTGCTGTGGATGTACATACGTATGTAATATCGACCCGTGCAACAAAGACTATAATAACTACATTTAGTTTGTTAGTTACGATAGTCGGGTGGCCCGATAGTCTACGTTGCATGGGTCGATATGTATTTGTTTTTCAGTAGCTAGGCATAAGTGTATTATCGGCTGAGAAATGAGTGCATAATCTATCGTACCAAGAGTAAGTAATCTGTGACCAAAGTTATTGGTACGGGGTTTGTTTTTTAGGAGGTATAAATGTATATGGGCGCATAATCTCAATACACTTTCAAATATTCCACATATTCAGTACGTGTGCGTGTATTCATAGTACGTGTTATTGCATATATCACTTCATAAACCGTAGACAAATGTTGAAGTTATTTATCATATAAATATATGATAAATATCTCACATACTCCACATAGGTTATGTCACGGTTATGTCAACAATTTATCACAGTAATTTTTAGATCTACCATGTTATGTTGGTAAGCGTTGTAAAATCACTAGACAGCCTGCTTACGTGTGCAAAAATAAATTGAAACAGCGTTAAAGACGTTAGATCATATAATGTTGACCGCACGTCGGCAAAGTCTATCTTGTTCCAAAGTAGCTTTAGCGAAAACGTCGACATCCCCACGCAAAGACCAATTCTCGACTGATTTCTCTAAACTTATCAAAAAGAGCCAAGCCTCTGTCGATCAGCTGTTGGACCCGCCACTTAATATTAACGGAGGAAATTCGGAAGACCCGGAGAAATCTGCATTTTTTTCAAAAATTTATAACTCCGCCATTTTCAAAGTTGTAACGCAGGCTTTTCGCGAGAAAGTAGCGATTGATGGGTACTTTAAGTGGCCTGTCCAACAGCTGATCGACAGAGGCTTGGCTGTTTTTGATAAGTTTAGAAAAATCAGTCGAGAATTGGTCTTTGCGTGGGGATGTCGACGTTTTCGCTAAAGCTACTTTGGAACAAGATAGACTTTGCCGACGTGCGGTCAACATTATATGATCTAACGTCTTTAACGCTGTTTCAATTTATTTTTGCACACGTAAGCAGGCTGTCTAGTGATTTTACAACGGTTACCAACATAACATGGTAGATCTAAAAATTACTGTGATGAATTGTTGACATAACCGTGACATAACCTATGTGGAGTATGTGAGATATTTATCATATATTTATATGATAAATAACTTCAACATTTGTCTACGGTTTATGAAGTGATATATGCAAAAACACGTACTATGAATACACGCACACGTACTGAATATGTGGAATATTTGAAAGTGTATTGAGATTATGCGCCCATATACATATATACCTCCTAAAAAACCAACCCCGTACCAATAACTTTGGTCACAGATTACTTACTCTTGGTACGATAGATTATGCACTCATTTCTCAGCCGATAATACACTTATGCCTAGCTACTGAAAAACAAATACATATCGACCCATGCAACGTAGACTATCGTAACTAACAAACTAAATGTAGTTATTATAGTCTTTGTTGCACGGGTCGATATTACATACGTATGTACATCCACAGCACAGGGATCTGATGACGTATAAGAAAAACAAAACAGTTAATAAGTTATTCTTTATTTACCAATTTGTAATTCATATATGATTTATAAAAGACAAATAGACAACATAAGCTTTATTAATATTATATTATAATATCAAAATCGCAAAAATGTTGATCCTCGCTATCATGAGACCACACGCATACGGGTCGTAATGCTTGTTCGGTTCTTCGGGGCTAATTGTAATACTATCTGCGGTTTGTTGTGTTAAACGTAATCCTCCATACACTTTGCACTTGAGAAGAAAAACATCTGGAGTCAGTGGTTGATAAGTCGACTATGTCCCATTATACATTTCTCATATAATAATATTATAGACGTCTTCCAGTAATATTACCAAAAAATTTGATAAAAAATCGGTAATCTTCAGCATACCTCGATAATTTTATTGTCAGTTCATGGAAATTATGAAAATTAGTAATCACATCTCTTGTCTAGAAATCCTCTTCGATCAACAAAATAGTACGTAAGGATTTTGATTCCTCGTAATGTGATTTGAATCCAATTACAAAACCCGTAATGATCTTCTGCATCATACCATACTTGGAGCTTGAATTCTCTGGTAGTAGAATGGATAAAACAGCACTGTTTATATGTATATTCTGCTAACTAACCTATCAATTGAAAAGGAAATTTTAAAAAACAATAGTATACTTCTTTAGGCACAAACCTGATTGATGTCTGATATAATAGTAGAATTTTTATGTAATCTCCTAATTTCGATTAGAATACTTCTTTGTGCAGTGTCCCCAAGTTTTCTACATTTTCAGATTATATCGGATTTGTAGGTTAGAACTCTCGAAATCTGTCCCAGTAAATATAAATGTGTGAATTTTAGCGAGTTACAGCCTTTTTTGTGGTATATGGTAGATAGAGATAGACCCATTACTATCTTCGTCTAATGACGTCTAGTTCTCGACAACAGCCTCTTAAGTGGCGGGTCCAACAGCTGATCGACAGAGGCTTGGTTGTTTTTGATAAGTTTAGAGAAATCAGTCGAGAATTGGTCTTTGCGTGGGGATGTCGACGTTTTCGCTAAAGCTACTTTGGAACAAGATAGACTTTGCCGACGTGCGGTCAACATTATATGATCTAACGTCTTTAACGCTGTTTCAATTTATTTTTGCACACGTAAGCAGGCTGTCTAGTGATTTTACAACGCTTACCAACATAACATGGTAGCTCTAAAAATTACTGTGATAAATTGTTGACATAACCGTGACATAACCTATGTGGAGAGTGTGAGATATTTATCATATATTTATATGATAAATAACTTCAACATTTGTCTACGGTTTATGAAGTGATATATGCAAAAACCACGTACTATGAATACACCAACACGTACTGAATATGTGGAATATTTGAAAGTGTATTGAGATTATGCGCCCATATACATTTATACCTCCTAAAAAACAAACCCCGTACCAATAACTTTGGTCACAGATTACTTACTCTTGGTACGATAGATTATGCACTCATTTCTCAGCCGATAATACACTTATGCCTAGCTACTGAAAAACAAATACATATCGACCCATGCAACGAAGACTATCGTAACTAACAAACTAAATGTAGTTATTAGTCTCTGTTGCACGGGTCGATATTACATACGTATGTACATCCACAGCACAGGGATCTGATGACGTATAAGAAAAACAAAACAGTTAATAAGTTATTCTTTATTTACCAATTTGTAATTCATATATGATTTATAAAAGACAAATAGACAACATAAGCTTTATTAATATTATATTATAATATCCAAATCACAAAAATGTTGATCCTCGCTATCATGAGACCACACGCATACTGGTCGTAATGCTTGTTCGGTTCTTCGGGGCTAATTGCAATACTATCTGCGGTTTGTTGTGTTAAACGTAATCCTCCATACACTTTGCACTTGAGAAGAAAAACATCTGGAGTCAGTGGTTGATAAGTCGACTATGTCCCATTATACATTTCTCATATAGTAATGTTATAGACGTCTTCCAGTAATATTACCAAAAAATTTGATAAGAAATCGGTAATCTTCAGCATACCTCGATAATTTTATTGTCAGTTCATGGAAATTATGAAAATTAGTAATCACATCTCTTGTCTAGAAATCCTCTTCGATCAACAAAATAGTACGTAAGGATTTTGATTCCTCGTAATGTGATTTGAATCCAATTACAAAACCCGTAATGATCTTCTGCATCATATCATACTTGGAGCTTGAATTCTCTGGTAGTAGAATGGATAAAACAGCACTGTTTATATGTATATTCTGCTAACTAACCTATCAATTGAAAAGGAAATTTTAAAAAACAATAGTATACTTCTTTAGGCACAAACCTGATTGATGTCTGATATAATAGTAGAATTTTTATGTAATCTCCTAATTTCGATTAGAATACTTCTTTGTGCAGTGTCCCCAAGTTTTCTACATTTTCAGATTATATCGGATTTGTAGGTTAGAACTCTCGAAATCTGTCCCAGTAAATATAAATGTGAATTTTAGCGAGTAACAGCCTTTTTTTGTGGTATATGGTAGATAGAGATAGACCCATTACTATTATCTTCGTCTAATGACGACTAGTTCTCGAGAACATCGTAGATGGACACACTGTTCAGACTCGAACATGGATGGAAAAATTGGGAAAATACGACGCCGATTCGTCAAAGGTGTGGCTTTATTTCTTTTCATTTATTGAATTTTTTTCAAATTGTACATTGACATAAAGTGGAACTACTGCGGCTCGTCGCAAAAATACATAATTAACCAGCCTCTTAAGAGGCTGGTTCAGCCTAACTTCAGGTCTGTTCTGCTCAGCTCTGGTGGTCCCCTATTGGTCCAATTATTCAAACAGTTCAATGCTCCTGTGGGTTAATTATTGAATAATGATAGCATCTTATAAGATTACAACAATCTGAATTAACTATTCTAGTGGGCCACATCTCCATATTTATTATACCCATGCCCAATTTTAAACAATTGCTGCTCAAAGATAGACGTATAATTGGAGGACGGGTGATATCCTGATTTCAGAAATAACAATTCAATTATGTATTTTTGCAACGCGCCGCAGTAGTTCCACTTGATGTCAATGTACAATTTGAAAAAAATTCAATAAATGAAAAGAAATAAAGCCACACCTTTGACGAATCGGCGTCGTATTTTCCCAATTTTTCCATCCATGTTCGAGGCTGAACAGTGTGTCCATCTACGATGTTCTCGAGAACTAGTCGTCATTAGACGAAGATAATAGTAATGGGTCTATCTCTATCTACCATATACCACAAAAAAAGGCTGTTACTCGCTAAAATAGGGTATTTGACTGTATTAAAAATATGGCATGTATTATAGTCATCCTAATAGATTACAGTTTAAAAAAACTATTTCTTATTACATTTCAAAAAAAAACGCTTTATTTCTATGAAAAACCAAAATTAAAATTGAATTTTATTCACGTCCTATCACGTGATTGAAAACGCTCTGTAATTGGGTCAGTCTCCAGTGATGTCATTCGTTAGTCGGCCTTAGGGCGGTCGCCCATATAGCTGGTGTGGCGGAAGTGTGATAGTGACATGGCAGTGATATGGTGCATTGGCCAATGTAAACAAATGCATGAACGCCCACCAAGGTGATGCGGCAGTGTTATGTAACTGCCGTGGTACTGGATCGGATTCCACTCGTCTCTCAACGTTTAATCTCGAGTGGCAAGCGCGCCAAGCGCTTCTCGCCCGTCGCCGCTTCTGTCAATAACCGCAAGCTCAGCTTCGTGTGCTCTTTCGGATTGTTTCCTATTTTTGTTTTGTTTAATGTTTATTGTGTTATGTAAAAATCGCTTTGTGATGAGTAACATATAAATGCAAGAAATAACGTATGTGATAAACGACAGAAATATTTTCATAGGTGAGGAAATATTAAAATCATAACCTATACCTATCTGATGACTTCTATTTTTCAGATTCCATACAAGCCACCCGAATATATTAAATATACGGAATAATAAGAAGCAAAGGGTAGCAAACATTGGAGCTTTCTAAATATGCAAATTGTGTGGTGCGTTCTCATGCTAGACAACGACTATGACAATTACACTACGTTCAATAGGTTGGCTATTGAACATAGCTGCACCTGCATCCAGTGTTTTTTAATTTCTACATATACAACAAAAACGCAAAAGACATCCCAAAAATCACTTTGATATCTAAATCTCGATCTCAGCTCTTGCGTTGATATGTCCAAGCCTGCCGTAAGTAATTATTTTCTTAACCTATATTATTTCAAGGTTAGATTTCACGAAGCAATGACAACATTGTTTTATTTTCAGATAATTCAATCCTACAAACCTCATCAATAAAATTTGAAACGGACCCTGTAGAGACAGAGACTGTTCTAACTAAAGGGAAAGATATAACGCTCCAATAAAAAGTTTGCTGCAGAAGATACCAACGTTAAAGTGATTACTCGTTAAGTTGAAGAAGCAATTGTGTGCCACATATTGAATATCTTTTAGTGTTTCTTCTAAAATGCACAATTAACAAGATTAAGGTAAATGGGTTCTAGCAGAAACCACTACAGTAATTTATTAAAAACTCCTAGAAAAGTGTATATAAAAGTTTAAACATTTTTCTGAAAGGAAAACCTACTGTTACAATAGTCTTCCACAGGTGGGAGGTGTTCAGTCAAATAAGAATTTACATACTTATTTTTCATTAAAGAAAGTATATTTTTGTTAAAATTAATAATGTTTGTAATTATTTATATTTGTACCGGTAAATTTACCAATATCAGTTTATACTGAAAAAAACAATAATTGAATATATGTATTACATTAGTAATTGTTTTTTTTATAACGATCCTATCACCATACATTTTCAACAATTAAGTATTGACTACTACAATAACTGTCAAACAAATATTTTCTTTCTATACCTAACTAGCAAATTAACTAAAAAACCTAAACTTAAAAGGCATAAAATATTATTTATGTACATTTCGAACGACATAATATCTAATGAATGTTTGTTCATATTTAGCAAATTGGTGATAATTCATACCAGTATCAGAATTTGCGCCATCTAGCGGACGTACCGCGCACTCTTATAATATTACAGTTTACATACATATCTGACTAACCGATTAGTAAGTATTTCGAACTGTACGATTTTTTTATTTCGCAGTGTGATATAGGAATAATGTGGGAACGTAATGCAAGATTTAATGTTATGTTTGTTCTTCATATGTGTGAAATTAGTATGAGCTGCATGCGAAACAATTCCATCTAGCGGACTATCATGATATTACAGAATGAGACACTGACGCAGTGAACGAACAAGCGCTGCCTGCCGGCGCGCCACCTAAGTGGGCGTTGAACCACGCACTCGTCATTTCACAATCTAGCCACACTTATACCTCCCCAATATCACTTGCCACTGCCACAACCACGCTTCCGCCATACCACCTATATGGGCGACCTGCCTTAGAGCGCGTTCGGTTTGTCAGGGTATGGTATGGGGAGAGCAATGCTCAGATAACTTGGGTCGGCTGTCTCTCTCTTATATGCAGATAAACGCCGTATGACGTTAGTCCGCCTATTATGCAGCGCGTCACTCTCACCGTAAAATACCGGGTTATCCGAACGCGCTTTTATGCTTCTCCCGTTTGAATTTAATAGCACGAAAGCGTCATGTAAGCACAGTGTTGCCAACCGTACGGTAATTACCGTACCTGTACGGTAATTTACTCAACTGTACGGTAAACGAACTAAACCTCTTACCGTACGCCTATTGTACGGTAATTGGCTGATATGTGTGAATACGTTCCTCTATATTATAGATTATAAAATAATAATGTTAAAGTGGTATCTCCATTGTATGTAACAACGACGTAAGACGGAAACTGTAGGTAGCGACATCTAGTGTCGTCGTACTGCACTTGCGTGTATGTACGTAAGTAGATTACAGATTTTTGAACTGCCAATGAGCTACATGTATGGTTCATAACCAGCTTCAATCTACATATATTCGTATTCATACCATCGCCAAACGACAACCATCCACCAGTGATGAACGTTGTTAGTTAGCTGACAGTAATTATGGGTGATAGTGCGACTAATAGTAGTGATAGTGACCAGAGAACACCCCCCAGAACAGCAAAGGGAGCAAAAGGTGTTAAACGCCCACGTAGATCACAGGTATGATATGTTTATAATATGAGATAGAAAATAACAACTTTATGGCGGACAGCGTTGCTTCTATATCTAGTTGTGTGCTGTGTTTGCTAAACATTGGCTATGATGGTTCCTAATTAACAGTACCGAGCACCGCACCGGAGATGCAACGGCCGATTTTCTGCAATAAGCCACTTGACGCTTCGCACAGTTTGTACAGCACAGCAAGCCGCGATTCCTGTAATAAGGTTTTAAACGGTTGTAATAATCAGAGTAACATTCATAAATTATTTGTGAAAATATTGGGGCAAGGATGGCGGTTTAATAAGCGCAACAAAATCGGTTATGTGCTCGAGCATCTGCAAATGTTGAAAGCATGTCAGGTTTTAAAAAGTCGGTTCTGATAATTATGATTCAACTATTTCCAGGAAAATTTAAATTTAGTTTAGTAGTGAAAGCGCACTAAACCGCAGTGGGAACACAATTTTTGCTTTGTGATAGTCCCTTATTTTTACTATTTCTCAAATTGTATATTATTTTAATTATAGAAATTTCGCAAGCAATGGATTGAAATTCCAGAGTTTAAAACTTGGCTGAGATCAGTTCCCGGCAAAGAATACAAAGCACAATGCTTATATTGTAACAACGATTTTTTGGCAGAACTTTCTTGTATTAAAAAACACCAACAATCCGGAAAACATAAAAGCAATACCAAAAATACAAATGCCACAAAAAGTACCGCGCTGACCAAGTTTGTACAGGCCAACAAAACATCACCAGCGGCTAAGATAGCAGAACTTCAGATAATGGCCTGTGTTGTAGAACACAATATTCCATTTAGAGTAATGGATCATTTAAGTCCGGTACTGTGTAAAGTTTTTGGGGATTCAAAGGCTGCTGATGGATTTTCTCTGAAAAGAACAAAGCCCACAAAGATCGTCAAAAATGTTATAGCGGAAAGCCACAAATCAAAATTAGTGACAATTCTTAAAATATCAAAATTTAGCGTGTTGGTGGATGAATCGACTGACATCTCTACAACAAAAACCGCTTGCATAGTGGTACGCTCATTTGATACAAGTTTCGGAAAAGTTACCACATCTCTTTGGCAACTGATTTCATTGTACAAAGAAGGAGAAGACGTGAGTTACCAAGGCACCGCGGAACATATGTACAACAATATTATAAGTACATTTGTTGAAAAGCAAATTCCAATCAGCAACATTGTTGGTTTTGCGTCTGACGGCTGCAATTTAATGATGGGACAACACAATTCGGTGGCGTCAAGATTTGTTGCCGCTTGTCCCGGAATTAAAATTATGAAATGCATTTGCCACTCCTTACACCTTTGCAGTAGTCAGGCGTGTAAGAGCTTGCCGAGAACGTGTGAGGATTTAGCACGAAACATATATAGCTTTTTTAAGGTAATATTTATTTATATTGAAGAGTTAAAAGTATTCAATTAAAATTTTTATTTTAGTTTAGCAGTAAGCGACAATGCGAATTTAAGCAATTCCAAAGGTTTGCGAATGTGGATATACACAAATTACTCCACCCATCCCAAACGCGGTGGTTGTCATTGGGCCAGGTAGTTGCTAGAATTATTGAGCAATGGCCAGCACTTCAATTATTTTTCAATGAAAAGTATTTAGACGAGCGATTACTAGCAGCAGAACAGATCCGTAATGGGCTTAATGATCCATTTATAAAACTATACTACTTATTTTTAAATTTTATTCTACCGAAAATTGACATAATAAATAAATACTTTCCATCCGATAAGGTACTGATAACTAATCTAAAGGCAACTATAAGTGACAATTACGTTCAAATTCTTTTATATTATATGGAGGGACGATATGTTAGGGAAACGGATGTGGCTAATATCGATCCCGAAAATCGAACACATTTTCTGCCACATTGCACGATGTATTTGGGCGTTGACGTCATGTCTGAGGTGCAGAAAAATAGAGACATTCAAAATCGTCCGGAATCTTTAGCATATTTCTACAATAGGTGTAGGGACTTTCTCAGTGTCTTCTGCAAAGAAATGAAGCGAAGGTGGAATTTTGACGAGGATGGCACACTTTCGCAACTTGGCATTTTTTCCCCAAAAAAATGCTCTATCTACAGAAATTCGTAAAGGCCACCCATCATTGTTTCCAGTGTTGCAGAATTTTGAAAGATTTCACCAATATACAGAAAAGCAGACGATTGACGATGAATGGCGACTTTTGCCTGAATATTGTTTCCCACCAGGAGAAATTAATGTAGAGGATGACGTAGATGTATTTTGGGGCAAACTGTTAGATTTTAAAGGGGATTCGGACAGTTATGTTTTTAAAAACGTGGCCTCATTTGTTTTAAATGTTTTGTGTGTGCCACACTCAAATGCAGCCTGTGAGCGCATATTTAGCGCTACTAACCTGGTGAAGACCAAATCACGCAACCGACTTATCACAACTACCGTAAATGGTACCTTATTGGCAAAGGAGTGTGTCGCACGAACGGGTTGTGATCAATTTGTACCAACAGCAGATATGATAAGTCGTATGACAAAAGCTTCACTATATGGAAGCGCTGAGAGCACCCAAGGAAATTCAAGCACCCAAATAGCTTCCGATTCCGACGCGGATGATTTTGAATTAACATAGTTTTGTCTATGTATTTTCCTTTTTCTGTTTTTGTTTATTTTTGTTATGTATTTTGTAAGAATTAAGGTTCTTTTTATGTAACTTTTTTAATTTATTAACCATTATAGGTAAAACTACGAGAGCTGAAGGTGAGTCATCGATTCCAGCTGTTATTTTGCTGATACGTTACAGACTATTCCCGTGCGTTAGAAAGAAACAGAGTGCTTTTTCATGCGTCTGTTCTTACATTTTTAGGCGATGACTCACCTTCAGCTCTCGTAGTTTTACCTATACCTCTTTTTGCTACGGAATTGGTACGATAATTTCACAACGATGGTGGTACGGTATTGGTACGGTAATTTCATAAAGGCGAAGCGGTAATTTAACTTTTAGGAGTTGGCAACACTGTGTAAGCATAACTTTGTAGGTTAGGATAGCCCTAACCTTCAGCTGTCAGATCAGATAATACCTTTCGAAAATACGATAGATAACTTATTCTAGTCAGTTTTACTTATGTCGGCTATTTATTTCATTTGGATTTCTACGAGCCAACCACTTTCTTCGCAGTTTCAAATCTTGCGGAACAGCTACAAATAGTTTATCCGGAGTTTTTCTTGACGTATCTCTGCATTGTGGATTTATACACCATTTATAACCCATTTTGATGTAGAAATTGTGAAAACAACACACCATACAATACAATTACCAAACGGCGACGATGCCGATGCTGACAGACCATATGGGCCGATTTGACATCTTGATATCACATCATCTTGACATCTTGACATCACTAACCGGTGACGTCACACAACAGAAAGTATCGTTTTGGCGGGACTTTTTGTGATTCAATTTTTAACGCTGATTTTTATGAAATATTGAGGAAATAATTACAAAAAATAATGCATTTACAATGTAGAGTGAAGGAATAAACACATTAAGATGGTTTTCCAAAAATAGTCAAATACCCTATTCACATTTATATTTACTAGGACAGATTTCGAGAGTTCTAACCTACAAATCCGATATAATCTGAAAATGTAGAAAACTTGGGGACACTGCACAAAGAAGTATTCTAATCGAAATTAGGAGATTACATAAAAATTCTACTATTATATCAGACATCAATCATGTTTGTGCCTAAAGAAGTATACTATTGTTTTTTAAAATTTCCTTTTCAATTGTTAGGTTAGTTAGCAGAATATACATATAAACAGTGCTGTTTTATCCATTCTACTACCAGGGAATTCAAGCTCCAAGTATGGTATGATGCAGATAGCTCATTACGGGGTTTGTAATTGGATTCAAATCACATTACGAGGAATCAAAATCCTTACGTACTATTTTGTTGATCGAAGAAGATTTCTAGACAAGAGATGTGGTTACTAATTTTCATAAGCTGACAATAAAATTATCGAGGTATGCTGAAGATTACCGATTTTTTATCAAATTTTTTGGTAATATTACTGGAAGACGACTAACATTATTATATGAGAAATGTATAATGGGACATAGTCGACTTGTCAACCACTGACTCCAGATGTTTTTCTTCTCAAGTGCAAAGTGTATGGAGGATTACGTTTAACACAACAAACCGCAGATAGTATTGCAATTAGCCCCGAAGAACCGAACAAGCATTACGACCCGTATGCGTGTGGTCTCATGATAGCGAGGATCAACATTTTTGTGATTTTGATATAATATAATATTAATAAAGCTTATGTTGTCTATTTGTCTTTTATAAATCATATATGAATTACAAATTGGTAAATAAAGAATAACTTATTAACTGTTTTGTTTTTCTTATACGCCATCAGATCCCTGTGCTGTGGATGTACATACGTATGTAATATCGACCCGTGCAACAAAGACTATAATAACTACATTTAGTTTGTTAGTTACGATAGTCTACGTTGCATGGGTCGATATGTATTTGTTTTTCAGTAGCTAGGCATAAGTATATTATCAGCTGAGAAATGAGTGCATAATCTATCGTACCAAGAGTAAGTAATCTGTGACCAAAGTTATTGGTACGGGGTTTGTTTTTTACGAGGTATAAATGTATATGGGCGCATAATCTCAATACACTTTCAAATATTCCACATATTCAGTACGTGTGCGTGTATTCATAGTACATACGTGTGTTTTTGCATATATCACTTCATAAACCGTAGACAAATGTTGAAGTTATTTATCATATAAATATATGATAAATATCTCACATACTCTACATCAAGGTCTACTTTATAGACCTTGACTCCACATAGGTTATGTTACGGTTATATCAACAATTTATCACAGTAATTTTTAGATCTACCATGTTATGTTGGAAATCGTTGTAAAATCACTAGACAGCCTGCTTACGTGTGCAAAAATAAATTGAAACAGCGTTAAAGACGTTAGATCATATAATGTTGACCGCACGTCGGCAACAATTAGCATTTGTTTAAACAAAAATATACGATGTTACGAACATATTTTTCCATTGTTTTTTTGCAGAAGTTATTAGATTATTGGCTTTTTTGTCATTTATTAACTAATTAGCAATTGTTTAAACAAATACCATTTGTTTAAAGAAATATATATACAATGTTGCGGACATATTTTCTATTTTTTTAAAGGAAATTATTATTAGGTTATTGGCATTTTTTGGTCATTTGCTAACTAATTTGCAATTGTATAAACCAATACCATTTGTTTACAAAAATATACAATGTTACGGACACATTTTTCTTTTTTTATCAGAAATTATAATTAGATTGTTGGCACTTTTTGGTCATTTGCTAACTAGTTTGCAATTGTTTAAATAAATACCATTTGTTTAAACAAAAATATACAATGGTACTGACATAACTTTTTGACGAAAATTATTATTATATTTCTTATCTTTTCTTTCTTGCCAAATTTTTTTAATAATTTTCAATTATAACCTATAATAGTGTGTTGCAACAACATTACTTATTAACACTTATTAATACTTATTAATAATTTTTGTCAAGAAATACGTACCAACATTGAATATTATTGACCTTGCCAACAATGGGCGTGTACAACCAGTTCTAGCAGAAATCGCTAGCGCTAGCGGCGCCGTCGGACCGGCTGAACGGTTACACGAGAAGTATGTTATCTCCGCTCGCAAGATGGCGGCCGCTTAGTGTCAGCGCTTACCAAGCGCTAGCACCGCTTAGCTAGCGCTGGCCAGCGCCCGATGTGGTTGTACACACGCAATGTAACAATATAATTATTACAAGAGGAAAAACAAAAAACAGTAAATTTTTGTTTAAAAAATTGGTACTTGTTT
The DNA here is from genome assembly GCA_963966075.1 of Aphodius sticticus. Lineage (NCBI taxonomy): Eukaryota > Metazoa > Arthropoda > Insecta > Coleoptera > Scarabaeidae > Aphodius > Aphodius sticticus. Next base: position 46,210,524 of record OZ014508.1, on the reverse strand, counting down.
AAAGAATTGCAAATTCAAAAAGTAACAACTTACAAGAAACTTGCCAACAATGTAACAATATAATTTCTACAAGAGGAAAAACAAAAAACATGGTAAATCTTTGTTTAAAAAATTGGTAATTGTTTAAAGAATTGCAAATTGGTTAATAAATGACAAAAAATGCCAATAATTTAATAATAGTTTCTGCAATAAATATAAAAAATATGTCCGTAACAATATATATATTTGCATAATTACAAATTAGTTGATAAATGTACAAAAACTGCCAATAATCTAATACTAATTCATGCAAAAAGATATAGAAAATTATGTCCATCCATTACAAAGTATTTATTTAAACAATTGCAAGTTAAATGACAAAAATACCAATAATCTAAAAATTTCTGCAAAATTGGAATGCGTAACAACATACATTTTTGTGTTTAAACCATTGCTAATTAGTTAATAAATGACAAAAACAATAATTTAATAATGTTTGCAACAAATGGAAAAATGAGTTCGTAACATCGTATATTTTTGTAAATAATTAAGTAATTGTGCACACACACACACATAAAAATTAATACTTGAAATGAATATATGTGCTTCATGTTGAGTAAATGCTAAGATCCTATATATAAGGAATTAAATATAGTATTAAATTGAGAACTAAATATAGTGAAAGTTAATGGAATGGTATGTTTAGTATGAGTATATATTTATTCATATTGAATATACCGCACTTCTGATAAAGAATAGCATTGAATTGATTTTGAAGATACCGTTTATTCAGAATGATCAGTACACTTTCAAATGTTGATCAAATCATACAATCAAGATAAAGTTGTGTTTTAATCTCACAAAGTAACCGCTTTGTCAATTTAAATGCATCATTTGTATATTTCAAGAAAAGATATAATCAATGTGACCTTATAATTGGATTGTGTTAAACAATCGATGCTTTGATTAGTTTATTGGTTTCTTTAATGAAATTGTTGGTTCCACTGAAATAGTTTTTATGCCTGCTTGATATAAGAATGGGTAAATTACAATGCATTTAGTGTGAAAAAAGCAAATAATTTATTTATTTAATAACAGGTTACATTTTAATGGTAAAAAACAACACATACTTACGGTATTACAGTAATACAAACATGTTGATAACAAGTAGATATACAAGTGTAATAAAAATAAAATAAACCTCCTATTCTTGTTCAAAATTCTGAGCAAATACATATTTTTTTAGTTGGAAATATGTATGTAAGTAACAATACTACGGTATTACAGTAATACAAACATGTTAATAACAGGTAGATATACAAGTGTAATAAATAAAAATAAATCTCTTATTTTTTTCAAATTCTGCGCAGATACATATTTTTTAAAGTTGCAAATATATGTAATAGCTAGCTTTACTAGTAACTATAAATAATAAAATATTCAAAATTTTAATGACTACGTTTGTATTAATGGATAAGTAGTTGATTAATTGAGTCAATTAATTGAATGGTTACCCATTGAAAGGTCCCATTTATAGTTGATTTACAAATAACATACACAGACAGAAATTTTTGTTTAACTGAAATAAATATTTGTTTGAATAGAGGCAAAAATATATTTGTTTGGTACAAAGAATGTTTATTTGAGTCAACACGATATTGCTTTACTCCAAGCAAATGTTATTTGACTCAAATAACTTTGTAGCAAATAACGTTTGCCTCTATGCAAACGTATATTTACTCGAGTTAAAAATTCAAAAACATTACAAAAATAAACATTTGAATCATGTTAAAAATTTGAGACAGATACATATTTTTCACCAGTTGCAAGTTTATGCAGAATGGTGGGTATACTTGAGTATAGTTCTTCGATCTTAAGACTACATACACTGCTGTGGTTGGAAACGACTTGGTAAGCTTTATAATGACAATTATACTTTATGTTATTCATAGTATTACACAAAAAAATAATCAACTTATCATCTGTGTTATTGATTAAAATATGCTGCACTTCAGCAAATTCTGGTATAAACCCATCAGAATGATAAAGAAGTATGCTACTGTTATTATATTTTATACCATTTATATCAATCCATGATACACAATAATAATCGCCATAACTCAAAGGACAACTTTTAGAATAAATCTTATTAATAGAATTTGTGTGATATAGAGATCCAAAATGTATAGTATCGTTAAACCCCTTTCCAGATATAAAACGGTAACAAACTTTTAATTGCAACCTCAGTGCCAAGGTATATGGCAAATTTTTACGAGTTCTGACATTATGTGCAGTGAGTTTTAAATCCCTGTGTTTTGCTTCAAACCTCATAGCCGACAAATTTGAGGGAGGCCCAATTTTAGCAATTATTCGTGGATAATGTAACAGTATGTGGTGTTTCGGTTTGAGATAACTATCATCAAATAAACTTAAATACAAAGAGTGATGTTCTTCTATTAACGACTTTAATAAATTTAAATTCTCTGTTGTAATATTACTAGCAGTTGCAATATCGGATATATCTAACAGCTTTAGATAAAACATCCATACTTGACTATCCACAGGGATTAAATCACCAACTATAAACCTAAAATTACGAACGAAACATAACATTTCCGCAGCAGAAAATACAAGGCACTTCTCGATCAAATAATCTTTCGTTATATATGGTGGAATATTTTTCTCGAAGCTTTCATATGTATGATATTTTACTCTAGAGTTAAGAGTATCTAATGAAAATACATTATTGTTAATAAAATAATTAATTATCTGTGCCATGTCATACCGAAAGACACCTTCGAAAAGATCATGCATTATATCGCATATCAGGTTATCATAAACATGAAAGAACTTTAGTTGATGCCAAATGCACTCTTCTTTTACCCCTACATTATTATTTATATGTGTGTTGTAATCACATTTTTGTCGAATTAACTGCTCATCCTCTGCGATTTGTTTAGCCATCACAGATTTATGCTGAGTACAAAACCTACAATAATAGCTGGCAGAAAAGCTCTCCACAAATCCAAGTATAGAGTGCAAACCCAAGTTATCTCCGAGAATGGCAATTACTGAGAAGTATACTTTCTGCGTTCCAACCTCAGTATTAATTCATACTCCTTCATCTTCAAGTTGCTTCAGTTGATTTATGATAATAGAAAAAGTGGCCTTATTGCCATGCACCACTCTATCGGAACTATAAAAAAGTAATGAAAGAAATATATTTTCCAATCTTGTAGCGTACACAGGGGGAATTGAAGCGATTGAATAATAAAGAGCACCAATTTTATAGTAACCTGCATGACTTCCCAGTGGGTTTTCAGGTTCAAAATCATCAAAGTATAGTACAAGGGGTAATACCACTTTATTTGGTATATATGGCCGGGCTTTCCATAAAGTACCGTGTACAATGTTGCTTAAACCCCCTCCTTCAAAAGTATAATTTATTATTGTATTGTATACATTTGGTAGTTCTAAGAATGTCTTTAACACTTTTCCCATAGGTACATAATACACAAATCTATCTCTCAACGTTAAAGAAACTTCATTATTTGTTCTTTTTTGGTCAGGCGCACTTCCAATTTTATAACCAATCGGGCTTATTAAATGTTGAGTTGTTTCAAACAATTTAAATCTCTTATATTCAGACTTGACATTGCAGAATGGTGATTCAATTGCAGCAAACATGAAATCGAAGATGTCCGTTAAATCAGGCGGCAATATAGATTGGCATACAATATCAAAGCAACTTCTCAGTACTTTAACTATGCCCGAGGATAAGAAACCATCTACTGCATCTATAATGGTTTGTATCACACTTCTAGATAGAGATAAGTTGTCATAAAGTTGACCAAGAAGCTTCTTCAAGCACTGATTGAATATTCTTTTAAAGTTTGCAAAATTTTCCTTTACTTTGTTCTCTACATCTTTACTGTTAATTTCTGTAAACACAGCATCAGAAACGTTCTTAGCATTTATGGCATTTTTAGCATTGAAGTTTTCACTTTCACTTGTAATATTTTGACTGTCGATCAAAGTACTGCTAATACTTGAGGAAGAGGAAGAGTGTTTAACATTCATGTGCCGTTTCAGATCATTTTTTCTATGGTAAACTCTTGTACATGGCTTTACAGGGCACAAAAATAGTTTCGTAAACCATGTACACACTCTAAGTGTAAAGAATATTTTTGGAAACATACAAAAGATTTGCCACAGTTTTCACATGTAAACTTCATTTTAATATGTGCCAGTGGCTCCAAAGTTATGTGCCTATTTCTGCCGATATTGATGTTTTGATAGTTTAAACACTTATATTTAGTTAAATACTGTTGAGTGAATGAACTAAGCATATAGAATTAGTAAAAATTAATTTCAATCGTTTTCATGAAAATTTGCTTTTAGGCCTAAAATCTTTGGAGCCAGTAACATATCCAAAACATAAGTAGCAAAGAGTGCATTTGGCTGAAGAACTTCAATTATACAAATTAAACTTTCAAATTTGATATATCTGCTACATAAGGCGGTATGATATCATTTTGTGTCCTTATGTTATAGACGACTTGTTGGATTAAAATCCAAAGGTATTCACTCTGGACGGGATATTTTACATTAATAACGTGGTACAATTTAAATAATGTATCAAAACATTTTAGTGCATTACCAAACTCATATTTTATAGTATCCACCACGATAAAAAATGTTTTCGGCTGATCCTTTGTACCGTCTACTAAAATGTAAGGCTGCACTGTCTGTCTTCTCAATAGAGCATCGCCTTTAAATTTTTCAATTGTTCCTTCTATATCGCCTGGAATCTAAAAATTTTATTATATTAGTTACCACGATAACAATAAAAAATTAAGTAAATACCCACCCTAACAAACTTTATTATAGATTCTTGTGCTTCCACGGTAGAAAACTTCCATTGCTTTTTTCCAATAATTGTTCTTCCCTTGGGCGGTATCAAGTATGCCAAAATACTTAATTGATTGGTAAACTTAGCATCTATAGAAATTACAAAGTTATGATAAAATTTTGTCATCTTTTTACGTACTTACTCTCATCATCTACTGTATTTGGTGTAGCCCATCTAATATTTCATTAATATGAGGTTCCTTTACATTGTTCCTTTTGAGCCGAACAATTGCATCAAAAAAAGGTTGCCATTTGAAGTACAAATTAGTACTTGAATTTGGAAATAGATATTCAAAATCTAAATTAATCTAGAAAATAAATAAACTCATAAGGCAAATTTGCTTATTTATGCAATGCTAGGTACCTACCAATACATCAGATCTTTTATCACTTAAGATAGGCCATTTTAAAAAGAAATCATTAACAGTTATTGTATCATTGACCTGTCTCAGACTTACAGTTTTTTGCCATTTTTCCACAACTGTACACCAAGGCTCGTTCTGCACTTTAAGCCACGCTACATGCTCTAGTAGCTCTGAAATAAGGGAAAAAAGTTAGTTGGTGGAAAGAAAAAGATTAACATTTACCTTCGTCAACAGGTTCTACTGGTTTAGGTAGACTAAGATCGGGGAGGGTAAGCCTACGCCTTTTTGGCGTCCCTTCTCCGCAACGAGTGATTAGATTTCTACACTTATCCACAAGCCGGCCTTTCGAAAGGATAGACTTTCCATTGCTAGAATTGCATTTTCGAATGGCTGGTACGTAATACGTGCCAACAGTCTTGTTCGGAAATACAGCGATTATTTTTGCAGCCAGCACATTATAATCTTCATGTCGCAAACGGCTAAAATTCAAATTTAAATGTATTGTTAAATATTGATGGTTATGAAGTCATCAGAAATACTTACGTATTTGTTATATGCGTATAGAGGTGTTTAATAATTATGTCGACTAATCGAGTTCGCCTAGTATTGTCCAATATTTTGTTAGTTTTATAGTAATTTAACACACTGTTTCCAAGAGGGGTTCGTTTGCAGTAGCGTATGTAAATCAAATTCCACAAATGGTTGTGGAGATGGTGAAGATGGTGAAACGAACTCAAACACTATTGATCCATCCGCTTCAAGATCACCAATGTTTATGTCGGAGGTGGTCACACTTTCCGTACTGGCGCTTTCGGGGTTGTTATCTTTAATCTGAAATTACATGTACACCGTAACATATACGTACATTTATAAACACTCTTATTATACTATAATGCATTTCCCAATTTACTATCATTGTGAATGACAGAAAATAAAACATGCACTTTAATATCTGAAATATTACTTTTAAATTCATAATATTTAAATAAGAAGGTAAGTACGTACAAAATTCACTTTTAGGTCTGGATTGCACTTTAAAATCTGTTTTTTCAATCTCATTCTTGTGCCCACTGAGGGCTCATTTGAAGGAATAATTGAAAGGTTATATCATTATCTGCAAAATATATTTATAAGGTTAAATTAACATCAAAGAAATTAATTTAAAAAATAATCATCAACAACTATTTCATATTAATAAACATTAAAATGAGTGTTTGTACCGAGTTGCGCACGTCTTGTATTTTTGCACGTCACGGGGTGGGGGTTAATGTTTGATGTATCATGTATTCATTGCGACTATATGGTATTCTTACCACTAATTTCGAATATATAATATATCTTCAATTTGACAATATATATAATGGCAAAGATACTCTAACTTTCCTTCAAAATATGATCTGATCCAAAATATACATCTAGTTTCAAAATATACATCTAGTTTTTACTTAAATAATCGATATTTTCAATTAAGTTAAATATACTTTCAATTAAGTTAAATATACCATGTGTTAAGGAGAAATTAAAAGAGAAATTAAAATGTTGCATCAACTAAATAAACTGATATTTAAATAAACTGATATTAATAGCGTTTCTATTTGGGAAAACTCGGGTGCACCAGTGCAATATATTATGTACAGTTGGTCCGCTCTCGGCGAGTGTTGCGTGTGCAATTGGGAAACCAGAGCACTCGCAGGTGCTCTTTTCTCCACGAGCTCTGGGAGCTCGTGTTGTCAGTGCAGTGTGCAAAATGGCGGACAATATGAATATTGACGAACGTAAAATGAATTTATTATTGTCAGTATTTTCTTCGTCAAGTGACAGCGAAGACGAAACATTTATAATAACAAACATACGAAAGAAGCATCCAAAAATAACCGATTATATAGGTAAAGTGGTCCATCATTATTCGGATAGTGACGTAAGTATACAGTATACAGATATAATGTGAAATGTATAATACATTGCAAATAATAAAAACGTCATACAATTTTTTATTACAGTTTAAAAAGGCTTTTCGCGTAGGTAGCAGAGGATACTGCCTATGAAATGATTTCTGGATTTAAGACCTCACCATTCTACCCTGATAAAAGCTGTATTAATTTCGTTTCCGTTTCGGGAAATTGTAAAAAGTAATCTGTGCCGTTGATTTTATACTGCACAATGTGAACAGGAGTTTCCATTATAAAAGAATCCGATGAATATCAATCTCAATCGCTTCCAAATCTATCCAAAGCGATGCTAACGTGTCAATTTTCCGCTATAACTTTTTAGGTTAGGTTCTGAATCATGCGCCATTCACATGCTTCGATGGTGTGCACTTGTGCACTTGCACCCTCGTGAACAACTGCACAAAAGAAAAGCACTCGAAATCGTGCACCCAAATAGAAACGCCAGTTTTCCCAAACAGAAACGCGAAACGCCTAAACGCCAGTTTTCCCAAACAGAAACGCCTAGGATAAGATAAAATATTAAGACCCAGTTCTACCTCTCCTAAAACGCGTTTGCAAATAAAAGCGTTATTTATTGTTCAAAGTTTATGAAATTTTTTATGTAACTTCCTAGATAAATAACGAGTTGGGCTGGATGAAAAAAAAATTTTTTTAAAGATAAAAATCAATTTTACTTCTACGTCTTTGGTTTTTTTCAAATATAAAACATTTAGCCCAACTCATGATACAAAAATAGATTTTTTATTTAAGTACAATTTTAATCTAAACATTATAATTGCGATAACAAAGCGTAATTGCCAGAAATGTATGTAATTTGCCTATATTACGGGCCCGGTGTAGACAGCAGACGTTAGCAGTTTTAAACACCGCCTATAACTACGCCACGCCTACTGCTATTTTTAAATTAGACTGTTCACAAGTTACGACCGTATATTGAATCAGGAGAACCGAGTTCTCGCATTTCACATTTATACGCACGGTTTACAAATTTAACACACGATAAAAGTCATATACTGTATGATATTATACTTAGTGTAGTTATACCCGCTAGGTGTTAGGTACATTTGTTTAATAATGGGTAGAAGTCGTGGCAAAATACCTAAACATCCGCATCTGCCCTCTAGACGAATTAGTAAAAGACGACTACGTACCACCTAAGTTAAAATATATGTATAGATAATCTAAAAGAACAATATTGTAATTATTTAATTACAAATGAGACAAAGAGACCAGAACAGGACTCAAATAAACATTTTATTTAAAATGTCGGTTTTGTGGACAGGAAGAGACAATTAGCAGTGACGAACTTGGGTCGGCTCTAATGGATATTAGTTCAGCGACTGTATTGGGCAGTGTTACAGCGAGAATTGGATATAGCTAATGCCTGAATTTGTTTTCATTCATGAATCTTGCATTCATGATGCCCAAAACGTTATAAAATATAGCGAACTTGTAGGTGACAAAATATTTGGGATTTATATAAATGGTTTGGGGAACTTTGCACTATGTATATTATGATTTTACTTTATCATACGTAGTATGTAAAGTATTGTAATCGTGCCAAACAAAATTTTTGAGGTTTTAGCGGAAATGTCTTTTTGGATCCCTTGAACATTTTTGACCCAGGTAAAAAAAATTCTGTGTATGTGTGTGTGTGTGTTTTTTTGTGGCGACGATTCCGGAGAAACTACTAAGGTATCGGGACGAAACTTCATATTTAGAAGTTTCATAACCAAACTTAGAGCTGAAAAGCTTTCTGTTGAAAAGGATCCAAAGGAACTGGAGGTTTAGTCTTATAGCATTTTTGAAAGATTTTGCAAATAAGCCGCAATTTGTCGAAATAGTTAAATAATAAATTAAAGTACAAGAAATTCTGAACAATTTATGACTATGGCATTTTTTTGGTAAAATAAATAGTTTAGCTGCATGATGAAATTCTATTTTATCGAGATCGCTGCATTAAAACTAGTTAGCCAGGATTTGTCAGATATTGTGATTCTAATGACAGTAGGTAGTGTCAAACGCTGATGTTTTGACAATACCTACTGTCAATATAATCAAAATATCCGTCTAGTTCCAGTAGCTTTATTAGAAGATGCAGACATGGCCGATCTCGATCAAATAGAATCTCATGCAGCTAAACTATTAATTTTATATATGGTATGATAAAGTAATGTGCCTGAACGCATCAGATTATTTTTTTTATTTTTGTCTTCGTGTGTCACTGCCGTGCGTTCGTTCGATATCCAGCATGTTTATAAGTAGATGTATTAGGTCCTCATTGCTCGATTTTAATTAATTCCTTTCTAAATTGAAGTCCATAATTCTGCGATGAGTTATCATGAGTTAATACATTTTTGTCAATTTACTATACTGTATGTATGTCACCCTGTCAAAAAGATTAAATATTATAATAGCAAGCGCGCTCTCTCTAAATTAAATCAATATATTTTCTTTTACCGCCTGGTGGCCGCCAGCCAGCTGTATGCAGTCTGGGATGCATATGCGTCCGTGATGAGTGAGAACACTAATACATTGTAACATGAGCGAAAGCGAAAGCGCCGACGCGCGGCGACAAACTGGCTGAGTACTTCCCCTTCGAATGTATTCGCGTCGACTATGCTCCGCCTTTGCCTGCTTCCTCCAAACCCCCCAACTTCCCCTTATCATAAAACTGTGGCCTGGTTGACGTTGGTGGGGGCCAGGCAGACCACTCCCAGCAAAAAAAAACATCGCAACGAAATATTTCGTTTGGAAGTTGCGATGTTTTTAAAACGGAGCCTTAATTGTTGAGAAAAGTGCTTAATTATTCATTCGCATGATTGACGCATGACCAGCCAATTTTTGAACATACATATTTGATTGAATTTTTGCCGCCCCGCGCGCAGCCGCCCCGCGCGCAGCCGCCCCGCGCGCAGCCGCCCCGCGCGCACACCACACACAACACGCGCGCGCGCGCGCACACACACCCACACGCGCACGCACGCGCGCGCACGCACGCGCACACACACACACGTCCTACTGGTCGTAACGGAAGGAGACACCAGTGCGCAATTGATTACTGTAAAAAATTACAATTGCGAATTCCAACAACGACAAACGTAACCGTTTGTCAACGATAGAACTGAACGTATCACTCTTTTCAGGTTGAGTATTTATACTAAAAGGTGATGTGAATTGGGATTAGCACTTACCAGCGCCATCTACCAGTCGCTAGGCGTACTACCTAACTGATGCACATTTTATGGATATACTGTTCTCAATGAAATTATTGATGTTGTAAAAGTATGTTGTATTAATGTATATGTTACGGTTAAAGTGATAAGTGGTTTGTATTAATAATTACCGGCTATCTATTATTAATAATAACCGCATCATTTGGTCAATGTGATTAGAAACACTTAAATAATCACATGGACCGGCTATTATTAATAAATTCCTAACGGGTACGGTAAAAGTGATAAAAACGTTACTTTTTACTAAAGATCTTTTGTATACAGTCTTCAAAGAAGTTAGCTAAGTTATTTTGATTACTATAGTAGTGTTCGATTGCTGCCGCGCTTAGTTGTGGTTAGTTCTTTTATGGTTCTGTTCAACTGATTCCACCAATAGGAAGCAAGTATTTCAAATTTGCGCTCAGATTGAACTGAGCGCGGCCGGCAATCGAACACTACTTATGTAAGCTATTTATATTTATTTACTCGACGCAAATCATCAGTACGGCTAGCCCAATGACCAAAATTACGAATAATACAAAACATTGATAATTGATAATACAGAATGTTTTCTTTTGTATCCCTTGTACTTTAGAAACTACTGGATATAATTGGTAATGATATTTGGTATACACCCAAGGACGGCTCAATGACGAAAACATAAAAAGAACATTTTATACAGAGTGTTCAAAAAAGTTAACCATTTTATTATCGATAGCACCCATTTTTAATGCATGTGGGTAGTTTTATGTAAATGTACAATTACAATTTATTAAGTAAATTCTCAAATCCCAATTATCTTTAAATTTTGCGCATTTAAGGGTGCCGAAACGGACAGCTGAACGTACTCTAAAAAGTTCAGCAAATGGGGTAAACGTACTTCGTACCGATCTTTTAATTTTGTTTTTAAATATGAGATTTTTTGCACTCAAAGGGTATTAATTACATCATCATAAGTATAAATACATCATGTTTGTACAATTTCATGACAACATTTTATTGTCCATATTTTATCCACGTAAGTACCAGTTAGGTGTACGCCTAGCGTCTGATAGATGGCGCTGGTTAATGCTACTCTCAATTCACCTCATCTTTCACTATAAATAGTGAACCCTGTGCGAGGAGGACATTTACGTATTGCATACGATTCGACGTTCTTCCTGACCACCGGCTGATATTAATTTACTGTTGTTTGTTGTCGGCTTTAATGTCTGATACAGTCATACGCAGACAATACAGACACCGCAGTGAATGTTAATTTCGATGCCCCCACCATCTGTTTTCTCTCTTTTTTGATGGGCCCGCGTGTAGGTGGCGCCATATTTAAAATATTGGTTTCAAATAAATTATAAATTTACTTTTACCATTTTGCTTAATATTGTGAGGTAAATTTTCAAAGTCAGATGACATTGAAAATCTGTTGTGGGCCAGAAGAATACGAGCGACAAATATTTTATAACCAGCGACTAATGATGTTTACAAAAACAACAAATATATTAAAAGTTTTCATCATGATCACTTTTAATATACTTAAGAAATATTAAACAGAGACATACTAAAATAAGATAGTTAGTCGTTATAATTTCTATAATAATAATGATGAAACTAACAAGCGTATATAAAAACAAAGTTATTATTTTCTTATACAGAAATGATAGCACAAGTTAAACTGAATACAACCCGTTTTAATAAAACAGTAATACTTTATTAACTCCATAATGTAACATGCACAAGTTGTTGTCACAAAATTATTAGAAATTGTTATCCGCTGATTTAAGTTTAAACTTTTTAACAAATATTGGAACAAATAAAGGACATTTTAGAAGTAAAGTAACTTGTGCGCTGGCTATATAACCCATTTACGAACCAGGTATATGTAGTTTTTGGCTTATGCTGTGCACCAACGACTATAAAAATTTTCAAAAAATTCTTGTCTTGTTTACTCAAAATCAAACTCATATTTAATATTGATATCCCCAAATGTCGTTTGTTTTTTCTGAATCCATGATATTTATTTGGATTAGATTTTAGGTATTATTTTTAAACCAAAATAACAACAGCTTGTTTGAAAATTTTAGATGATCCCAACTCGTTAGTCACATGAAAATGACAAATTTGCAAAAGTTGACAAAAAGCCTAGAATTGACGACCATCAAAGACTATATTGGCCAACATGAAAAAATATCGATTTTGTTTGTATAAAGTGAATCTGTTATCTACTTGTTTTTGCGTTACTATTCTGCAAAAACGCTCCAGCTAATAATTTCTGTCTATTGAATCAGATATGGAAAAACATACCTATCAGCTATTCTTTATGAAATTGATAGAACACAAGAATATTTTCTTATATCCTTTAAATATTTGTTTTATTATTTTAGGCTTGGCAGCTGGTAGTATCCTCTAAATATTATTTTAAATCTATAGAAAATGGTGCAATTGCTTTCTAAGCATACAACCTTTTGAAAAGGGTTTGCTTGAAAAAATTAATTGTAGGCATCCTAATAACTAGGTTGCCGACGTTATAAACTATGACCTGTATCAAAAATTGCAAGGGCAAGACAGCTGCCACATGTTTGCTTCAAACAAATATAATTGTCAAAATATCTTATTTATCTAACATAAATGTTATAAAGATGCAAAAAAGCTACAGCCATACATTGAGACAACACGAGCGAAAAACTGATGGCTTCTCTCACCATTCTCAAAAAATATCACAAATTATAAGTTATGGGCTTGAATTAAAATGTAATACAAAAACATCAACTTTTTAGTTAATGTGTCTAATAAAAATTAAAACAAAAATATATAAAATTTAGTTTTTTACAAAATTGTTCAGCACAAGTTTGCAGCAATTCTGTAAGTAAACAAATATGAGAAAACAAAAATATAAGCATAGGAGCAATGGTGTCACGCCGAGGAAACGAGGACACAGGCATGATTACGAAGATAATCCTGGGGAAATATGGACGGTAGGCAACCCTTATATGTATAGTAGGTATTACATTTTAATCAGCTGTACAACAATTAATTTAATGGCTTAAATAGTAAATGGCAAAAATATGTAATACTAATTTTGATCCACTTTACGTTTAATTTACGTTTAAAGGTGTTGGAAAACAACAATTTCTAAAAATGTTCAAACCACATTAGATTTATGTTTAATCAAGCAATATGAAAATTAAATTCTTCTCTGTTTTCTGAGTACAAAATGTTAATAAACTCTTGCCCAATCATCAATGATGATTTATTGATTGACCTTTTGAAGAATCTATTATTTGTGACATTCTAAATTATATAAAATTAATATATTTCAAATACAATGAATCAAGTTTGCCACGGACTGGACTTATGAACGCTAAGTAAATCTGTCAATTTGTCAAAAGCTTGAGTTGATTCACTTGTTTGATTTCAAAAATTTTGTTTGATTTCAATTTTTCAATTTCGTTTCGTTTCAATTTCGTTCGTTAGTAATTCTATCTTGAGGTCCCTTTGAAGACAGCTATTTCTAATATACCAAGGTGGGCCCACAATGTTTCTTAGCCCCTTATTTTGGAAGCGTTGAATGATGCTGATAATGCTAAGTGCAGCTAATTGGCTAAGTGCAGCCCCACTAAAAAAAGAAAAAGGTTTAAGTAACTGCTTGTAAAGTAGGAGTTTATTATATGCCAACAGAGTCTACTTTCTATTAATAAGCCACTAGTCTTTTTTGTGTCTTATGACCAATTGTTCTCATTTCATTTATTACCTCTCTAGGATTAACGGAAGTATTTGATTTCCTTGGATTATTGTAGAATTGGTAACTTTTCCAAAAGTTGACTTCATTTGGAGAGAATTGTTTTCTCATTAGCAGAATTTGGGTGATTGAAGTCTTAAGTCCTGTAGTCGCTGTCCATAGAGAATAATCTATGCTTACGTCATTTATTGAGATCTTCCTGTGGTTGACAGGCCGGAAATTATGTTGGTACAGCGTCCCTCTTTAGTCCAACATTTGCAAAATAGCGAGGATCGAAGCTTCCAGAAGTAAAATGCTTGCTACAAATTCGCAAATGTTTTGGTAGGCGTGACGGTACATAGAGCGCTGCCACTCAACGGACCTGATTGAAAAAAAATTATTTTATAAATAATATTTTATATTTTATATGACATGCAGACAAGGGTGACCAGCTATTTTTTTACATAAATATAATTACTTCTAAGTAAAAAGCTGACCGCCCTTCTGAGAGTTCCCGTACTACTGGTTGCCATTTGGTGATACATCACTCTGTGCCCAAGCGATAGTGGTAAAACTTTGACAGTTATTATATGGCCGCAAGATATTAAAAGTTCATTTCAACAGGAGTTGTAAAAGTATTGCTTTTTGGTGATTTAACAATAAAAAAAAACTGATAAAATTTGGGAAAAACACCGTATAAGATTGCATATGTGATATTGAATAGGGCCAAAGACCAGATTAAAAAGTTTCTTGAATACACAAAATCAAAGATTATTTGCTACGCACCTATATCATCAGTTGGCTTCCCATCGCAGGGCATCAATAATAAAATATTTGACCGAACAGTCTTAAATGTATGTACAGTGATTTGTTTAGAGAAAATTACGACAGCCAAAAGATGTTTTAGATCACCGTACAACAATTACCTGGACATTATTATAGTAGTGTTCGATTGCTGCCGCGCTTAGTTGTGGTTAGTTCTTTTATGGTTCTGTTCAACTGATTCCACCAATAGGAAGCAAGTATTTCAAATTTGCGCTCAGATTGAACTGAGCGCGGCCGGCAATCGAACACTACTATTAGCAATATGTTATTATATATGTACTCACCTATCATGAGGGTTCGGAAAACAAAACATCTTTCGCCCTTCGTCTTCCGAATCGCCGCACACAATTCACAACATATTTTGTAAACGTCACGCAGCAAATAGAAACTTAAACGCCAAAATACTGTGAACTGTTAGGTCGAACAATATTCAAACAAAGTGACAACTGACTTCAAACTACGATTATTACGGTGATTCACAAAATATTTCCACCAAATGTGGCGCCATCAATGAACTATATAACCAAGTTTGTCATATATGATTACAGGTTTCTTTAAATTCTACATGGTAAATAGCGCTCCCTGGCCAAGGGACCATCATAAAAGGAACGATATACAGAAATAATGAGCTGAAAAGAAACAGAGGGATGGGGCATACATTGCTATCTCGCTGCGGTGTTTGTATTGTCTGTGCCGTCATATGTCCTGCGTAATCCGGGAGTATGCTAAAATATTATAAAAATTTTGCATTCTTGTTTATACCTATGGTGTTGTTCAAATATTGCACAAAATGATGCTACTATTCAATATAAACTGGTCAAAATATTACAAATAATATTTATTGCTTGTAATTAAAATGATGTTACCGACGTATCACTGTGATGTTGAAATAATGTTTTTATAATATTTCAACAACGCTATAAATACAACATAATTTGCAACATTCAAACAACGTTATAACGTTGTTTAAATATTACAAATAATGTAGGTAATATGTTACTTTGATGTTTCATTACCATTGACTGTTATGTATCCGCGGTAGGACATAAGAGGTTGCCTAGATATAACAGTTATATTAAATAATACACTAGTGACCAAATAGATCGCTGAGATGTGTAGATCGCCGAAATAGGTAGATATCCGAATTCGGTAGATCGCCGAAATAGGTAGATATCCGAATTCGGTAGATCGCCGATATGGGTAGACCTCATAGATAGTAGGACAACGAAGCCAATTACTGTAATTTTTGCGATGATGGTGGGAAAAGTATACTATTCTATTCGCAAGTAACAGCTATTAGCCTTTCCACACAATTACAATCCTCGCCTTCGACTCAGGTTGCACTTCGGAGATCCCTTCCATTCGGAGATCCCTTCCATCTACTGGCAATTGCTCACTCGTAAGTTTATTTTCATGGGTGACTCCTTCCATTACAATGAAGTACTCAAAGGTTCAACTCCGTAGATACGCCGTCACTTGATAACGTCAAAATATTCATTAATATTATTCAAACAGAGGAACAAAACCATTGTAGGACATACAATTTTGTATGTACCTCGGGCATTACTTGATGTCACCGTCAACATCCGTCTAATGCCCTTGGTACATAAATAACTATTTTGATGACATTACTTTGTTTTATAATAAAAGTAAAATTTTGAAATTTGACGAATAATATTTTTGTTATGTAAAAAATATATTATTCTATTCGCAAGTAACGGCTATTAGCCAATCTACACAATTACAACACTCGCTCACGGCTCGTGTTACACATGGAAGATTATTTCCAATACGTATGCATGTATGTAATAGCAATTACTCACGCGCATGATTGACAACGCTCGCCTTCAGCTCCCTATTACTTGTTTAGAACTTATTTGATTAGGGCTTATTATAAAACAGTTTTTGTGACCGAAAACCGGTTTTTACATTTGCAAAAGCCGGTTTTAGATACCAGATTACAATTACAAAAATAATGATATTTGATTTAAAATTGATATTATCATTTTTTTTTGTGTTGACTGATTTTCTTAAGCATACAGGTGCCCCACTCTTTTCCCCGCATATTTTAGTATCATATTGAAAACCATAGGGACCGATTGGTTCATTTGCTGCGCTCGTCTTGCCCAAAATCAAAATTAATTGAAAATACTAACTCCAATGATTTATACCACTCGCCTTCGGCTCGTGGCTCGCGTTGTAAACATCTTTCTCATATGTAATAGCTAGTCGTGAAAGAAAGCATCAAAAAAAAATTTGATAGGAAACCAAAATTTACTATATTCAAAAGTTGTCTCGATAAACATATAGAACTAAAAACTGTCAAAATACAAAAAGGCCTAAATTTTATATTTAAGTCAATAATCTTGTATACGATCGGAAAAAATAATGTAAAAGGCAAAATTAAGGAATATTTTTTTTAAATTATAATGGCCTGAATCAACAAAATATGCGTAGGTCCATATTGACATCCTAGTAAACTCATGAATACAATTTATAAAAATTTTTTTTTACAGTCGTATATAAAACGTGATATTTGACTCGCGCATAATGGCAATAATCATATTATAACCTACGTTTTGTGCTCACTAAATCATACTTAATTCATTCAATCATTTTTCCAAATAACGTAGCACCCTTACATAAAACACCTTGTATTTCTTCTATTTATTAGTTAGGAGTTGATATGTGCATAAGGTGCCAAACAAATAGAATCATTTACAACACTCACGTCGTGTTATAACTTCATTCTTCATTACTCCCCAAATAGATTATTTTTAGTAAGTGAATACAATTATTGACTATAACTTTGTCATGGTAAAGTTTATGAAAGAAAACACACAGCCTATTGCCCAGATAGGAGAAATAGTCATTAGTAGAGTGAGGAATTATAAGTATTTATTTTTGGAAAATAAGCGCTTAAAATAAGCACGAAAAATGAGAAAAAAAAGGCACAAAAGAAAAGCTTTTTTAAGAATACGTATACCTAGTATTATTTTTGTATATATGTATTTATTAGCACATACACATGATACAAAACATTGGTATAACTGAGGAAATTGATACTTAACAATAAAAATAAACTATACGCAATAAGTAAACGCTTTATATTTTATTTTAAAAAAATGTATTCGCTTATTACATTATACGCAATTAAAAAGGACTGTAGAGACATCTAGTCTTTATGTTACGTATTTATTTGTTTTATTTTGACGTTTCCTTCATATTTTATATAAGAGATGGCGCTACTTGCTGTAACTGTCACTGCGGCCGAGTGGCAGCACTGTTTTTAGATTATTGATTTTTAGCGAGGGTCGCATAATCTTTTCTGTACAATCATTCGTACATCATTCAAGCGTCTACGAATATACTCCTAAGATCTGTTCAACTCCAAGAGTTTTATTCAGCATAACATCACACCACAAACATCACATCACCCTGCACTAATCTATTTCTAGCAAAACTGCCGATTACCATTATTGACTGTCTCACTTTTCATTTATTCCATTACTAACAATAGTTATAGCAAAAGTTAATCTCAAATAAACTTATTTCGTAGAATACAGAGGTTAAAACTGTTTTATTTATTTTAAAAATTTTAACAAAATTCCATATATAGCCTTTTATCTGTACAAACTATACTATTATATTTCCTGTTATTTTCTGACATAATTTAATTAAAAAAATATATACTATTATATTATATTAGTGTCACCGGTAAGTCTGCTGGACATGCCCATTATTTACTTTGAGCGTATGTATTTGTTAACCTATGAAGTCTAAAGTTTGACAGTAAAGACAATAATGTGACACGACACAATGACATGACATTACGAAGACCACTTTAAATAAAAGGGGTATTAAATTTGTAGTACCCGATGATTGCGATGATACTACCATACGTTAACTTTTGAGATATTTCAAACGTCAACACATAAAAATAATTTAGTTTTAGTTTTTTTTTATTTTTTTTGTTTATATTACATAAAAATAAGGACCACTGGTGTCGTACCTTGTTCAAGATTGCCTTTCTCTCTTATGTAATTTAGTTGAATACGAAACACGTACTTGCACAATGAAAACCGTTTACATAACCTAACTTTTGGAGTATCGGACCGACCGACCGGTCTTCTGCTAAATATGCACTTTGAACCGTGTTGCTTGTCGCTATAGCGAACCTGTCGTATGTTAAGATGATACCGGATCTGCTTTTTATGTATTTTAACATGTTGTAACAAAGTCAAACATAGCATAGCCGTCAGCATGCCGTCAGACTGCGCTTGCGTGGATATGGATGTAACAGATTCCGGCGCGAGTGTTTCAATGCGTCTGCTGCTAAATATACGATTAGACCGTGTCGCTTGTCGCTATAATGATCTCGCGTAGAGTTTGAGATGACACCGGGACTGTTTTTTCTGCATTTAAACACGTTTTTGCCGAAAATATAGGGAAAGGCAGCGCGCGCGCTGTCCGAACTGTCAAACTGGCACATCTGCTTGAGCGAACTTTGTTGACGTTGCGTAGCAACCGTCGTTCTTGAGAAAGTAAAACGTCTACACTATTAAAAATTCATAGAGTTTTATGAAGATGCAAAACTCGATCTCGTCTGTCAAACTGCCGATTTGCATCAAATTTTCACCTTTAGTTAGGGGACGGTAGGGCGATCAACGGCAGCCGGTCTAAATACATAATAGAAACGTCAAAAAATATCCTTTGGCCGTTTAAGATCTGGCCGAACCGCTCCCGAAGCGACGTCGATTAGTGGCCGTTGTTGTATTATCGATCGAACTTTGTTGACGTTGCGTAGCGACCCCCGTGATTGTCGAAGGAATATGTCTACACTATTAAAAATTCATAGAGTTTTATGGAGATGCAAAACTCGATCTCGTCTGTCAAACTGCCGATTTGCGTCAAATTTTCACCTTTAGTTAGGGGACGGTAGGGCGATCAAAGGCAGCCGGTCTACATATATAATAGAAAGCTCAAAAAATATCCTTGGCCACAGACTACTACAGACAGTGCAGTGAGGTTTAAATGTATGCCCTGCTGTCATAAATCTATGTAGAGGCGCTGTTTACGACTGTAGAAACCTGTGTGCCTGAATCCACTGTACAGTGCACTGTACCCTAAGTTACAGATGCGGCCATCAGATGGATTTTATGAAAACAAGCCCTAAATATCAGTGCTTGTGACAAATTGTCAAATATCATCTATATCTACAGGCAAAGGCGGTTTGAATTTTCTTTTATTCTTTGTGTACAGTGTATAAAAATGTTTTGTATTTTATGTGGTCGTTCGGAAGATGAAGTTGAAAAGCTGTTTTGCTTTCCGAGAAATGCTGAAAGGTATGTGTTTTACCCCGGTGAACACTACAAATGTCACATGGCAAAATGTTGTTAATCTATTAAAATAAATTTTAGTTTTCATTTTGTGTAATTATGATTATTATTATTATTATTATTATCACGGCCCCTGATATATTTCCTAATAATCTTAAGATATGCGTGACAGTGTTATAATTATTTTGTAATATTATAAACATAATATATAGTAAACAAGTATCATTTATTGATATTTGTCTACACTATAACAATATAATATTGTAAAATCAATGATAATTCTTTCAACCGCATCTTACAACAGCTTTAGTAAACTGAACTAATTTGAAATCGATAATTTGAATTTGGCGCGCAAATGCTACCGGAGCGCCACCTACGTCGGTTTATGACAGCACCGCTTGTTTTTGTAGGTACACAAAATAACCTTGACTGCACTGTCTGCTGTGCTTTTGCCGTTTAAAATCTGGCGGAACCGCTCCCGACGCGACGTCAATTAGTGGTCGTTATTTTATTAGTATACGGATAAAACCAATATTACAAAATCACAGAAATATATTGTAGAAATGTTGCGGCAATATGTTTTTGTTTAGCGGGAAGTGTACTAACTACTTGTACGTGTACTAACTACTTCTTTATTTCTTTTAACGTTGCATTGAAAAACAGTACACGAGGCAGTACCTAATCTATTTTTATTCTATCACGTTATAAGTATGTGATATTATTTCATAAAAATGTACTTCTTTAGGTTAATATATAATCCCTTGGCCAACCTAAAATTTGTGGGCTAAAATGAATTCAATAACGTATAAAGAAACACCATGTGATCTACGGCCGGTGTAGGACGCGTGAGACGGTTCCGTAATTTAACTTGGAACGCGTGTTTTCCTTTTTCAAAATCAAAACAGATCTGGGGATTTTAACAATTTTATATTACCCATAATACCTATTACCGGTTTGACAGCGACGGCCAGTCTTTTGCGCATGCTGTCTAGCGTTTTGGGTCCCTATTAGTTATATGATTGAATTTTATTGTACTAATAAGTAATAACGGATGTTTAACCCACAGCAACCAACTGTTATGGTTTAAGAGGCTGGTTGAACCTAACTTCAGGTCTGTTCCGGTGGGCCCCTATTGGTCCAATTATTCAAACTGTTTAGTGCTCGTGTGGGTTTATTATGAATAACGATAGCATCTTATGAGATTATAACAATCTAAATTAACTCTTCTTGGTCGGACTTGCTCGATATTTATTATACCCATGCCCATTTTTAAACAATTGCTGCTCAAAATAGACGTATAATTAGATGTCGTGATTTCAGGAATAACAATGTAATTATGTTTTCTGTGTCAAGTCCGTCGTAGTTTCACTTTACGTCAATGTAATATTTGTGAAAATTCCAATAAATAAAACGAAATAAAGCCACACTTTTAAAAAATCGGCGTCGTATTTTCCCAATTTTTCCATCCATGTTCGAGGCCATTTCGAGGCTGGACAGTGTGGCCATCTACGATGTTGTCGAGAACTAGACGTCATTAGACGAAGATAGTAATGGGTCTATCTCTATCTACCATATACCTAGTCTGTGCATATACCACAAAAAAAGCTGTAACTCGCTAAAATTCACACATTTTATTTATTGGGACAGATTTCGAGAGTTCTAACCTACAAATCCGATATAATCTGAAAATGTAGAAAACTTGGGGACACTGCACAAAGAAGTATTCTAATCGAAATTAGGAGATTACATAAAAGTTCTACTATTATATCAGACATCAATCAGGTTTGTGCCTAAAGAAGTATACTATTGTTTTTTAAAATTTCCTTTTCAATTGTTAGGTTAGTTAGCAGAATATACATATAAACAGTGCTGTTTTATCCATTCTACTACCAGAGAATTCAAGCTCCAAGTATGGTATGATGCAGATAGCTCATTACGGGTTTTGTAATTGGCTTCAAATCACATTACGAGGAATCAAAATCCTTACGTACTATTTTGTTGATCGAAGAGGATTTCTAGACAAGAGATGTGATTACTAATTTTCATAATTTCCACAAACTGACAATAAAATTATCGAGGTATGCTGAAGATTACGGATTTTTTATCAAATTTTTTGGTAATATTACTGGAAGACGTCTATAACATTATTATATGAGAAATGTATAATGGGACATAGTCGACTTGTCAACCACTGACTCCAGATGTTTTTCTTCTCAAGTGCAAAGTGTATGGAGAATTACGTTTAACACAACAAACCGCAGATAGTATTGCAATTAGCCCCGAAGAACCCGTATGCGTGTGGTCTCATGATAGCGAGGATCAACATTTTTGTGATTTTGATATTATAATATATTAATAAAGCTATATAATATTATAAAGCTTATGTTGTCTAATTGTCTTTTATAAATAATATATGAATTACAAATTGGTAAATAAAGAATAACTTATTAACTGTTTTGTTTTTCTTATACGTCATCAGGTCCCTGCGCTGTGGATGTACATACGTATGTAATATCGACCCATGCAACATAGACTATAGTAACTACATTTAGTTTGTTAGTTACGATAGTCTTCGTTGCATGGGTCGATATGTATTTGTTTTTCAGTAGCTAGGCATAAGTGTATTATCGGCTGAGAAATGAGTGCATAATCTATCGTACCAAGAGTAAGTAGTCCGTGACCAAAGTTATTGGTACGGGGTTTGTTTTCTAGGAGGTATAAATGTATATGGGCGCATAATCTCAATACACTTTCAAATATTCCACATATTCACAGTACGTGTGCGTGTATTCATAGTACGTGGTTTTTGCATATATCACTTCATAAACCGTAGACAAATGTTGAAGTTATTTATCATATAAAATATGATAAATATCTCACATTCTCCACATAGGTTATGTCACGGTTATGTCAACAATTTATCACAGTAATTTTTAGAGCTACCATGTTATGTTGGTAACCGTTGTAAAATCACTAGACAGCCTGCTTACGTGTGCAAAAATAAATTGAAACAGCGTTAAATACGTTAGATCATATAATGTTGACCGCACGTCGGCAAAGTCTATCTTGTTCCAAAGTAGCTTTAGCGAAAACGTCGACATCCCCACGCAAAGACCAATTCTCGACTGATTTTTCTAAACTTATCAAAAACAGCCAAGCCTCTGTCGATCAGCTGTTGGACAGGCCACTTAAGTGTGCACAACCCAGGCGTTGTCCGATGATTAGTTTTTGCACAATTGCGATTTGAATCTTTTTTATGCAATATGGTTCGGCGAGCCTGGATGCTTCGGAGGTGGTCCGATTTTAATTTTTTTTACGTATTTCGAAAGTGCTACAAAACGTCTATTCTGATTTTGCGTTAAAATGGTGCGAAATAAGCGAAAAATGCTTGCAAACTTGACCGAAATCTGCGGCGCGCTCCAATTCGGTCGAGTAGTGGGGGTAGGCGGCCGACGCGGGGAAGCGTGTATCTATAGTAGTGTTCGATTGCTGCCGCGCTTAGTTGTGGTTAGTTCTTTTATGGTTCTGTTCAACTGATTCCACCAATAGGAAGCAAGTATTTCAAATTTGCGCTCAGATTGAACTGAGCGCGGCCGGCAATCGAACACTACTAATATCATGATGTAAGGATTAACTTGGTGTGTGCAAAACTTTTCCCCTTCCCCACATTTTCGCTTGAAATTAACTACGGTACCAACACGATAAAGTAAAATATTGCCCCCTTCGTTGAAATGTCTAACATGAATAAATTAAGTTTGATTTGTTCTTGGTTTGTGTTTGGGTACCTGTGTTTGTTCATAGGATGATGTAATTATAGATAATGTGCTTCAAACTCGCATTCTTTACTCTTCCTGGAATACCAACCCAAAAAGTAAAATATTGTTCTCAAATGCAATCTACAGTCTGGTCGTCTGGTTTCCAAGCATTGTTTGGCATTGTCGTGTTTTCTTGCGTAAGCACGTTGAAAATGTAAAACGTTGTGACGATGTTGCGTTCCTCGGCTACAAACAGTGGCCCTACGTATGCATTTGAAAAAGAAATTAACATTATCCATTTAATTAAAATGATTTTATTCGTAGATGTGAAACCATTTGACAATAGTCACAAGAAAATTCATGCTCTAATTTGTAGAACCAACGCAGTCCTTTGTGCAAAATTATCCCGCTGGGCTTCAAAAGAAAATCCGTGCAAAAGATGCATACGGAGTACAAACATATGAACTACTAGAACGTATAAACAAATTGGTCATCCCAACTTTAGTATCTACAATTCCAGGGTGCATAGATTACTGAGACGTTGTTGTACATATTTTAGCAATGATATCACCCACAATTTTTTAAACAAAACTAATAATTATAGAATTGCAATACATTTATCCGAAATTTGAACATATAAAGTATTCAAATGTTGATAATTTCGTAGTAGACCAAACATACGCTACAATTGAGAGGTTAGCAACTCGCATTCCTTACTTTTCCTGGAATACCAACCCAAAAATTTTGTTCTCTGTTGTCAACACGACCACAATATTGTTTTGAAGCGCCTCCTGTTCCATTCTGTTGCTGTTCATCTTCAGTGCTTCGACTTTCTGCTTCATCGCTGCATGTTCCCTTTTTATGGTAGTTAGTTCCGTGCGTAACCTTCTCTAGGATTTTCATAACCTTCCTGTTTTCTTCCACCATGTTTGTTTGTTTGTTGCGGTTCTTGCGATAACCTGTACTCCTTTCTCGGGAGCGAGGATCGCAAGGGTCTTTTTTTTTCTTTTTAGGTATGTTTTGCTAATTGTTTTGTTTACACTCGATACATTCATTGCGATTACTTGCACCCTTCCTAGGAGCATAGCTTTATTTTGAAGGAGTTCTTGTGATTGCTAAAGAATACACTTGTGTACAACAAATCATTCCGTCTGGGTTTTGCTGTTAGAATATGCTCCACCTATAACCGTATAGTATAGTGTAGTATAGTTAAGTAGTTTATATAGAATAAATTTATTCATTTGCCTACTGCTGATAATAATAAGCCGAAGCATAGTCCGTCATGGAAAGTGATAGTTTTGAAGGGACGGTTGTGTGTGTTCTCAAAGAATAACACAAATAATGTTAAGCTTGTTGATTTGTACCTTATTAATTATAGTATTTAATAAACATTATTTCCTTAAACTAGTCTATCTCTTCTGAATATAAATTTTATATCTTTCTTTGGAACTTTTTCAGATATTCGTAACTTCAGTTAGCTCCGAAGAAGCGAGCAACACGTCAACAATTACGAATTTTGACACGACAACCCGGAAGTAATTAATTTTATTTTTTAGTTTCTTATTTGAATAACGTGAAATGTTCCAGCAAATCATTGTTTGGCTTTTGCATAATTTGTAAAAAGTTTTAAGCTTTATTCCATGATATATGTATACGAGATTACCTTTTGTCATTATTATGTTTTAAGGTTTGACGTTGAAATATTACACTTTGATAAAACGACATACAAAACAAGATGTAAGAATTTTAAAATAAAAAAACAAAATATTTACTAGTGTGTATTTGTGAAAAGCATAGACATTTAACAGTACATATAGTGTGCAGAAACATTGGATATTGTTCGTTTTCAACGTAAGTAAGTATACGCCTTTGTCTTTTTGAATATACTTCTGTTGCTTTTATAAGAACCATTAAAAAATACTATAGACGTATTCATCTATAAGAGGCAATTAAATCCCATCATAAGCCTCCCCAACGGAAACTTTATGCAATTTTTGGGTACTTGATCTGCAAATAAAAATAAGTTTTATTTTTACTAACCTCTCAATTGTAGCGTATGTTTGGTCTACTACGAAATTATCAACATTTGAATACCTTATATGTTCAAATTTCGGATAAACGTATTGCAATTCTATAATTATTAGTTTTGTTTAAAAAATTGTGGGTGATATCATTGCTAAAATATGTACAACAACGTCTCAGTAATCTATGCACCCTGGAATTGTACTATGCGCGCCAGAAAAAAGTCGTACGCCTTGTAGCTTTGTAAATGGTTCTTTTATAACGTATACGCTGTCATTCTGACATTAGTCATAGGGATGAAACATGCACCAACTGTCAAGTTGATAAGCCAGACTTACATGATGTCAAACTTAGCTGTACGACTTTTTTTTGGCGCGGATAGTACATACTAAAGTTGGGATGACCAATTTGTTTATACGTTCTAGTAGTTCATATGTTTGTACTCCGTACGCATCTTTTGCACGGATTTTCTTTTGAAGCCCAGCGGGATAATTTTGCACAAAGGACTGCGTTGGTTCTACAAATTAGAGCATGAATTTTCTTGTGACTATTGTCAAATGGTTTCACATCTACGAATAAAATCATTTTAATTAAATGGATAATGTTAATTTCTTTTTCAAATGCGTACGTAGGGCCACTGTTTGTAGCCGAGGAACGCAACATCGTCACAACGTTTTACATTTTCAACGTGCTTACGCAAGAAAACACGACAATGCCAAACAATGCTTGGAAACCAGACGAACAGACTGTAGATTGCATTTGAGAACAATATTTTACTTTTTGGGTTGGTATTCCAGGAAGAGTAAAGAATGCGAGTTTGAAGCACATTATCTATAATTACATCATCCTATGAACAAACACAGGTACCCAAACACAAACCAAGAACAAATCAAACTTAATTTATTCATGTTAGACATTTCAACGAAGGGGGCAATATTTTACTTTTTCGTGTTGGTACCGTAGTTAATTCCAAGCGAATTTGAGGCAAAAATTTGGGGAAGGGGAAAAGTTTTGCACACACCAAGTTAATCCTTACATCATGCAAACAATGCTTGGAAAGCAGACGACCAGACTGTAGATTGCATTTGAGAACAATATTTTACTTTTTGGGTTGGTATTCCAGGAAGAGTAAAGAATGCGAGTTTGAAGCACATTATCTATAATTACATCATCCTATGAACAAACACAGGTACCCAAACACAAACCAAGAACAAATCAAACTTAATTTATTCATGTTAGACATTTCAACGAAGGGGGCAATATTTTACTTTTTCGTGTTGGTACCGTTGTTAATTTCAACCGAATTTGAGGCAAAAATGTGGGGAAGGGGAAAAGTTTTGCACAGACCAAGTTAATCCTTACATCATGCCTTGATGTGAAGTTAGTTGTTATTTTTAGACAGTGCTAGTAAAACCGTTGAAACAGAAGCTGTGTTTAATTTAATAGTATCACGCAGTATCACGTACGTCCGTATGGGTAGGGCGGTGTAATGGAGGTAATGAAATGTCGTTGGTAGGTTCCCGTTACAAAGTACGTAACAGCAGAACCAAATTGGCACAGAATTCTTGTTTGTCTTTTACGTTCAGAGTGGCGCAAGTTTATCATCCCTTCAAGTGGAAATGGAAATAACTCCGTATAACCCGTTCTTACCGGTTTTTGACATTGTACCTGAACAAGAGAAGCAAGAGAACCGTACGACGGATGAGTCCGACGCTGACTAATTGTGGAACCGTCAGGGATGCAGAGGCGCTTCCAGCTTGCCGTCATGCTTTTTCACGGCCCTTCTCAGGGCCACCAAATGAATATTAAGGAGAATAATTCGATACGATAATAAAATGGACAACGTTACATTTTTATTCGGTGTATTTTTTTATCAGATTTGGTTGGTTGGTTGGTTTTTTTTTTTGGAATAACAGGTTTACGGTGGGGGTCGAACTGCTTTCTTTATTGATCAGGGTTGGTTGTTTTTTTCTTTTGGAATAACAGGTTTACGATGGGGGTTAAACTACTTTCTTGGTTGGTTGGTTGGTTTTTTTTTTCGCCTAATAAAGTCACATTGTTTTGAGCCTTTCGACTGTAGGAACTCCTCAGTGTATCGTTGCCACCTTTGACTAGAAAAGATAAGGCCAGGCCTTAGAGGCGTTCAGGCATAATCCCACCGATAGTAGTTTCGCAAAAACTGTGCCTTGAGGGTTGATTTTTTTTTATTTTTCGTGGTGGGGTTGGTCGGATCGTTTAGAGATGCACTATTTTTGAGTTGGGGTACCGTGTGCCACGCTCAGTACCCCGTTGCAACACAAAAATAATCGGCTTTTTTTTGTAGCTTTTGTGACAAAAAAATATATAAAACTTACTAATTTTTATCTTCCCAGTCTAAGTTCGATCAAAAAAACATGTTTTCTAAGGTTTCAAGGTCATTCAAAAACGAAAAAAGCAAAAAACAGCCATTCCCCTCACCTTAACAAATTCCCCCGCATTGACTATCTCGACGATTTTATCTGCAAACATACAATATTCTATAATAAAATAGCAGAAATACTATAAACAAAATTTAGCCCGATTTCAGCCGGTAATTCAGTATTCTATACTAAATTGTCTACAGGCTTAAGAGCCATACAAAAACAACGGACTATTTGAAAAAAATGGTTAGAATTATTATAGTGCATGCATTAAATTATTAAATATATAATCTCCTCCCAGCCAGCACAAAAACATCTCAGCGATGTTCCTGAGATGTTGAAGTCACAAATTGAACATCTTGAAATAGATCCCGAAACAGTCGCCGAGATGTCGCATAGATCGCCTATGTCGCGCACATTCAACTTTAAACTGCTAATCGCATAGGTGTTAACAAAGGACATCTGTGCGATGTTCAACTTTAGACGCTTTTGGAATTTGTTCCATCAACGTCGCGCAGATGAATGTAGTAAACGTTCATGTGATATTACATTTGGACAGTTATGAGAGGTTAGAAAGGACGATAGATAGATATTCTGCCACAATATGGTCATAAGTCATAATATATATTGCATTTGGACGGTTATGGGATCTAAATAATACTGCATAAATATATATGTAGTAAACATTCATGTAATGTTACATTCTGACGGTTTTACCTTCCGTCAATTTCCCCGCATGCGGGGCGTATCCGAAATTAGGCTGTTTAGTAATAGATACTATCGTTTGATTTCAGCCATAGGCATGCCATAGGCCGAAACCTAACTTGATGATTGACGAAATTAGAGGCAAGGGTTAAACCCTTTCTGCCTCGACGGGATGCATGGATTGCGCATAAGTAGCCGCGCAATTGATTGGGAAATTATGTTGGTCGTAATTGAAGGATTGAAGGAATAGGCTGTTTGTGAATGAATGGAGGCAGGTTTGGAAGTCTTGGATAAGTTTTTGGATGGTGTTTTGGAGGGGTGAAATATTTGGGACTGCGTTGGTTGCTATTGGAGGACGTTGACTGGCAATTTGTGCGAAGGAATAAGTCTGGTGGGCGGGGCTTGGTGGTTGGGTCTTAACGGATGGAGGAGTGGGCGTGGCGTGGATTTGTCGGGAATGTCTTGTCGCGGAGTCGTGGTTGTGTCGTTCTTCTGGCGTTATGACTGGTCTGCGGGATTTTGGCGAATTTTTGCATCCTTTATAGGTCGCTCTGTGGTTTCCGTGGCATGTCGCACACTTTGCAGGCTCTTGAAGATTGCTGCATTTTGATATGTGGTGGTCTTTGCTGCAGTGGATGCATTTTTGTGTGGAGTAGCAGTGCATGGAGGCATGTCCATAAAGGAGGCATCGGTGGCATTGACCTGGGGTTGTGGGTCGTTTCAGCTCCTCCATGCTGACTTTGACACCACAAAGGTCGGAGACGTCGTAGATTTCCTTTTGGTCTCTGGAGAGCGAGACCAAAACGAGCGGCATTTCAGCCTTAGTTTTGCGGTTTACCATGCGGACGACCTTGCTGGGGTTGAAACCCTGGGCTCTCAGGTCCTCTTCCACATCCTCCACCAGGAGATCCAGGTGGGCTCCGCGAATTACCACCTGGAGCTCTCTCTCTCCGTAGGGGGTGCAGGTGTGGTGCTGTATGTCGTGCTCGTTGAGGTAGCGTGTCACAGCGTTGAAGTCCTCCATGGTGGGGGTGAGTACTCTTATGCCGTGACTCGTGCTGTAGGCGGAACTTATGCGGATGTTGAGTTTCGACAGGGCGCCGCGGACGGTGTTCCATTGGCCCTTCTCTCTAACCACGATCGGTGGCATGTTTTCGGCGGTCGGTGGTTCAATTCTTGATTTGGGGGGAGGGACAGGTGCGGTTGCGTGATGGCGGTTGGTGTCTTGGTCGGGCTTGGGAGCCCTTTTTATTTCGGGAGTGCTTGGGGTGGTTGGTGAGGTGTTGTTGGGCATAGCTGGCTCGGGAGAGGCAGGAGTTGCAACTGGGGAGTCGGGGAAGTACCGCTTAACAGCATTTATAGTGACGTCGTGGCGGTGCGCGTTGAGGGATCTTCTCGGCCTGGTGAGTTTGGACGGCGTAGACGGTTTCTCGTGGTGTTCGGAGATTTGTTGAAGAACTTTCTGGAGGATGTCACGCAGCTCCGTGCACTCCTGTTTCGAAGTGCAGTAAATCGCAGCGTAGTTCTTCAACTCCAATTCCACGAAGTCCGGCGTGAGGAAGTACTTGTCGTCGGTCATTGTCAATTGTGGGAGCAGTCACTGGATTGGTCGGGGATAATGTACAGGGGGCGTGGCTTGTAAATAATAGAAAATTCTGGATAAGGGAAAAAGAAAAGGACTCAAAAATGGAAATAAACTTAATGGTGTGAAAAATAAAAGGAAAATAAAAGGTAATTCGGTCGAGGGCTTGTACGAAGCTTCTGCGAGTGTCGTCGGGACGCACCGGGTCACTTGGGCTGTCGTTGAAGGGCCAGACTCGATCGGCTGACCGTACCAACGAAGCCAGAACGCTGGCTGGTCTCGCTGTAGACAGTGGCTGAAGAGTTGTACACAACTGGTCTGTGCGGATGGCTGCTCACTGCCATAGGCCGAGAAGCGATACCTACCAAACACTTATTTTCCGCGGGTACCTATATAGGTCGAATTGTGACTTACTGTGACGAGACCGTTATAGCGCCATCTATGTTTTGATGGAGTAATTATACTAACATTCATGCAACATCACATGGATGTTCACAATGCAACTTTAATTTTAAAACATGTGTTAAGTTTGATTACACTTCCGATTCAATTCAAAGTCTAAATGTCTTTTAAACGTTTATTTAATAAAATAACAATATGAAACTGTATTTCAACTTAGTTAACTGGTCCGCGTCGTAGCGAGGCTTCTGACTAACTGCTCTCTTTGGCCGGGACGAGCATGGTATGTTCGGCCCCACCCGTTGGTCGTCGTGTTGGGTCGTAGGATTTGAATTTTCCTCACATTCGGCCTGGCTACCATCTGGATCGTCCCCGATCCTGGATTTCTTCTCTGACTCTTCCAGTTCTTTATCCGCACCTCCCTCTACTGTTGGGTCATCTTCTTCGTCATTATCTCCACTCTCTGCTGAGTCATCATCTGTTTCTTCCTCATTATCATTAGTATCTTGCAGGTTTGGAATCGTACACCAACGCTTCATTCGGTCTGAGGCAAAGACTGATCGATAAGGTCTCTGACTTCTTGGTGCGCCTGGAATGTCTGCTAATACATAGCGGTCATTTTGTAAAACTTCCTTGACTAGGTAAGGTCCCTTATATGCCAACTTCAGTTTCCTTGATTCGCCTGTTGCCGGTGCTTCCCATCTTACCAATACTAGATCTCCAACCTGGTACTGAGTAGGTGATTTTCTATGCTTATCGAATCGTATCTTCTGAGCTTCTTGCTGCTGTTGTACTCTCTTCAACGCTTCTTGTCTGACTTCTTGTATGTCAATTACCTGTTGCTCTTCATCTTCTAGCGCTAATATTAGTTGATTTTGTAAGGCGTTTCTTGGTTTATATGCAAACAACAATTCATGGGGACTTCTATTGGTTGTCTTATTTTCTAACGAGTTGAGAGCAAACTGAATTTCTCTCAGTTGTTTATCCCAGTCTTTTCCATCTTCGTCTTTCGTCATTGTTGTTATAGCTGTCATTAAAGTACGGTTGTACCTTTCAATTTGCCCGTTTGCACGTGGTGTTGCCGTAGCGTTTTGTACATGTTCTATCTGGTTATTAAGGCAATAACTTTTAAATCGCCTGGATGTGAATGCTGTTCCCTTGTCCGTAATGATTCGACCAGGTGGTCCAAATATGCTACTGATTTCTTTCAGCATCCCCACGACAGGTTCAGTCTTTGTATTTTTCACTGCTTTTAAAACAATGTACTTAGTGAAGTTGTCTATGTACGCTAGCAAATGGGTTTTCCCTCTCGAACTCTTCGGAAATGGTCCTAAATGGTCCATATTAGCTGTATGAAACGGGACCGGTATCCGTTCAATATTGTG
Organism: Aphodius sticticus; assembly: GCA_963966075.1. Lineage (NCBI taxonomy): Eukaryota > Metazoa > Arthropoda > Insecta > Coleoptera > Scarabaeidae > Aphodius > Aphodius sticticus. The sequence continues at coordinate 46,177,982 of OZ014508.1, read as the reverse complement.
CATCTGACCCTCTCTTTTCCCTCCAGGTATTTTCTTGTATGCACAGTCTACACATGATTTGATGAAATTGGTTACTTTTTTTCTCATCTTGGGGAACCAAAAATGTTGTTTAATGTGATTCATTGTTTTCTCAACCCCATAATGTCCCATGTTGTCATGGCTGTTGTAAATCACTTTCCATATCACTCCCTTCGGCACTACCCATCGTCGATCATCTCCTAATCTTCTATAAAGCCTTCCATTCGACATCTCGTAATCAACATGAACTTGCTTCTCTTCGTTGTTGGTTGGTTTGTTTTTAAGTCTCGCACTAACCTCTCTTAGCTTTGGGTCTTGAAGCTGCATAGTAACCAACCAATCGTCTTCGTGTATTTTTGTCGTGAATACTTGTAGAGTAGCAATTTCAGTCTCAGTCGCTTCTTCATGTGGGACCCTGCTGAGTGCATCCACATGTTGCATTTGTAACGCACTCCTGTGTTCTATTATATAATCATATTCTTGTAACTTCAGGCACCATCTCGCAATTCTTGGTGACAAATCTTTCTTCTTCATGGCTAATTTCAATGAATTGCAATCCGTAACAATTTTAAACCGACTTCCTAAGACATACACCCTGAATCGTTCTAAGGACTCGACCACTGCTAGTGCTTCTAGTTCATAACTATGGAACTTGGCCTCATTCTCCGAAGTCTGTCTACTATAATAGCACACTGGTCTCCATTTTCCGTCCGTCTTCTGCATTAATATACCTGCTAGTCCTACCTTGCTAGCGTCAGTGTGAATTTCATGCTCTTCGCTTTGATTGTACATGGCTAGAACAGGTTTCTCACATAGACATCTTTTCAGTGTCTGGAAAGCATTTTCTTCCATTTCTGCCCATAGGAATGGCACATCTTTTCTTGTCAACATCGTTAATGGCTTTGCAATAATGGAAAAGTTCTTTATAAATCTTCTGAAGAAACTAGTCAACCCTACAAACTGTCTAACCTCGTGAGCATTACTTGGTCTCCGGAACTCTTCTACGGATTTAATTTTCCCTGTACCTGGTCTCACTCCTTCTTCGCTTATCTCGAATCCAAGATAATCTAATCTTTGATGTAAAAACTTACATTTTCTGAGTCTCAGGGTCAATCCAGCTTCTTTTAATGCCTTCAATACTACTTCTAACTTCTGAATGCCCTCTTCAACAGTTTTGCTCGGAATCAGGATATCATCCATGTACGCTAGAGCGATACCTGATCCTAACTTCCTCATGATGATGCTTATCATCCGGTTAAAAATGCTGGGAGCATTTACCAACCCGAATGGCATCCTATTAAACTCATAGAGTCCATCTATTAATTTATGGTATATATCAATAGGTGTATATGCTCTAATTTTATTTACTCGCCTGTTTGTCTTATCGGCGTCCGGACAGTCCTTGGCGATGTGTCCCTCCTTCTGGCATTTATAACAAACCTTCCGTCTGGGGTTCGGGCATTTTGCCAACATATGTCCTCCGTCACCACAGTTATAACATCTCCTTCCCTCATGGGCCACTTTTTGCTGCGGATTGTTCTGTTTGGAGCTACTTGGGTTTTCGTTTGTGTTCTTGGCGTTCTTCATTGTAGCTTCATAATTCTTTATTTTCATTAGGACGTCCCTCGTGTCGTTTGGTGCACTAATAGCCAGTAGCCTTCCCAGCTCTCCGTTGCCAATACCCATGATGATGTATTTTACGGTTGATTTCTCGCTCACCTCGCCTTTACTAGCAATCGCTTTCATATGGTAGATAAAATTTTCGTAAGACTCGTCAGGCCTTTTCTTTCTTCGAGACATTTCGAGATGTATGTCAACATCATCTACAACACTAGGAAAATCGTTTATAATATGTGCTTTGAAACTTGCCCAGTTCATTATTTTGGCTTGTGTCCCATTAAACCATAATTGAGCTGCACCCTTAAGCTTAGCAACTCAATTGAATAATAACACCTCCTCGTCCCACTGGAATACGTCCGCCATGCATTCCACCTTCTTGATCCATTGGTTCACCGAGAGGGAATTCGGCTTTCCTGGGTCAAATTCTGGAATTACCTGGTGACCTAAATTATGGTAGTGGTGTACATCACGTTTTCGCTCGCTGTTTGCACTGTTATTCAAATATTTCTCGCGTTCCAGTAATTCTCTCTCTCTCCTTAGAAGATCTCTTTCTCGTTGTAGCAATCTCCTTTCCACATCGATTGGAGTCTCATCCAAAACTTCTAAACACCCCGTAGAATTAACCGCCTCGCCCGTCATGGCTCGAAAAGTATCGTCACCCTCACCGTCGCTCATCTTACGCACGCACTGTAAACCGCCCTTTGACTTCAATGTTCACACGCCTAGTATAAACCAACCTTGAATCTTATTATCCACGCGCTTAGTGTAAACCGACCTTAATTTCACCCACGCGTCCCGCGAATAAGTCCAGTTTCCACAATTCACGTTCTCTCCCAACGCGAACGAAACGTTCCCACTCGCCAACACCTCAAGGCTCAAACACACACACACACACGCGTCGTGTAACTACGCAGTCCCACACTCCGCGTTCGGTTTCTTGCACCAACGCGTCACTTGCCGTTTGTCACGTAGGCATCGTTTTTCGCCACTGTGTCCTTTATCGCACCGCTGCTTTGTTAACTTTGATTACACTTCCGATTCAATTCAAAGTCTAAATGTCTTTTAAACGTTTATTTAATAAAATAACAATATGAAACTGTATTTCAACTTAGTTAACTGGTCCACACATCCGCGTCGTAGCGAGGCTTCTGACTAACTGCTCTCTTTGGCCGGGACGAGCATGGTATGTTCGGCGCCACCCGTTGGTCGTCGTGTTGGGTCGTAGGATTTGAATTTTCCTCACACATGAATGAGACTAAATAGAACATTTCATACATATTTCATTTGCAACGGAACATTACCAAAGGAATAAAAACTAACGTTAAATAGTTGCATCGAACATCCATGCAATATTACATAGATGTTTACACTAAAGCGTTACTTTTACAACATTGGTGGGACCAAAATGAACATTTTATACATGTTTCATTTGCAACGTATATGCAACATTACTAAAGGGATAAAAAATAACGTTAAATAGTTAGATCGAACATCTATGCAATATTATATAGATGTTTACACTAAAGCGTTACTTTTACAACATTGGTGGGACCGAAATGAACATTTTATACATGTTTCATTTGCAACCTTTATGCAACATTACCAAAGGGATAAAAACTAACGTTGAATAGTTTCATCGAACGTCCATTCAACATTACATGGATGTTTACACTGAAACGTTAACTTTATAACATTAATGGGACCAAAATGAACATCTCATTCATATTAAACTTGTAACGTGCATGAAACATTATCAAAGGGATAAAAACTAACGTTAAATAGTTGCATCAAACATCCATGGAACTTTACATAAATGTTCAATGTTCATACTGAAACGTTAACTTTGTAATATTAATGGGACCAAAATGAACATCCCATACATGTTAAACTAGCAACGTACATGAAACATTACCAAAGGGATAAAAACTAACATTAAATAGATGCATCAAACATCCCTGCAACGTTACATAAATGTTCATATTGAAACGTTAACTTTGTAATATTAATGGGACCAAAATGAACATCCCATACATGTTAAACTAGTAACGTACATGAAACATTACCAATGGGATAAAAACTAACGTTAAATAGTTGCATCGAACATCCATGCAACATTACATGAATGTTCACATTGAAACGTTACTTTTATAACATTCATGGGACGAAAATGAACTAACATGTCTACATTGAACCTGTATGCAATATTACATAGTCATCAAATATTTAACGTTCATAATGTAACAAAAGTCCACGTCCTTGTGATGTTAAACGTCCCATTGTGCTGGCTGGGCTCCCAGTGAGCACAAACGTCGTTGGGATGTTGAGTTTCGTCCCGTTTATGATGCATTATCAACGTTCAATATCTGATGTCTATGTAACGTTACATATGGGTGCAAATTATACATTGACGTCCCATTAATGTTACAAAAGTAACGTTACAATGCGACATCAATATGATGTTGCATGTATGTTATATACAAGGTAGGTTGAAAATAAAACATCTATGAGGTGTTGGGAAGTGATGTTTACCTATTTGTGATTCGCGACTGGGCGATACCATCTACGAAGTTGTGGGGATGGTTGGGTGGTGGTGGTGGTACATGCGTTGTCGGTTTACGAGTTTGCATTTTGCAATCGGTAGTTCGCTGGCTGGTAAAGTCGACGGTTGTATGAGCTTGTTGTTTCGCATCTTTAAACACAATTACCTCAATTACCTACTGTGGAGTTGCCCAGTGGTAGTGCAAGTGCAAGTGCGTCTAAAAAGGTAAGAACGTCTTATAAGAGCTTCGATTAATTGGTAGACATTAGGCAGCAGGTTAATATATGTAACTGCGTTGATCTCTCGGTATCGTAAATTTCGGATTTGATTTTGTTTACACGATGCGTACGGTACGGTTTGCATGATGCCAATGAGTACGGTAATTATGCTTATTATGACTGGATACGTGTCTTACGTCAACGTGTCTAGGCATATATGAGGAATATGTACCCAGCCAGCTCAAAAACATCTCAGCGATGTTCCTGAGATGTTGAAGTCATAAATTGATCATCCGGAAATAGATCCCAAAACAATCGCCAGGATGTCACATAACATCCATGTAACATTACATGAATCTTCACTGATAAGTTACATTTATAACATTAATGGGACCAAAATGAACAATTTCTTCTACACTGAACATCTATGCGATATTACATAAACATCAAAATTTAACGTTCATAATGGAACAAAAGTCAACGTTCTTGCGATGTTAAATGTCCCATTGTGCTGACTGGGTACGTATTTACTATTTCGTTTTTTTAAGTTAAAATTTCTATAGGTGTCCATCACCAATGGGCGGACGGAAACGCATGTTTTGAAAGCTATAGATGTTGCACAGCTGTAGCCTGCACTCCCCGCCACTCAGAAGTCATGCGGTCCAGTTTACCCGTTTACCGTTGTTGGTTGTGCATAAATGTGCATACGTGCCGACGCCGGCTTTTGCGGGTAGCAGGCAGGGTTGGTATGCTTAAAACAATTTCTTTTAAACCAGTGTTTTAGACATGTTTTAACACAATTGTTTTGTTTTAAACAGTTTGTTTTAAATATTGTATTTTAAACGTGTTTTAAAACTACTAATATTTGAACAGTCTTTATTTGTTTTTCATAAAATATTACTATATATAAAATGTTACAATACAATATCAGTGGTAGCAAGTAAAATAAAAATGAACGTTTATTATAACAACCCTGTTAGCAAGTATTGCGCCTTAAATATAATTCGTATCTAATATAAATGTTAAATGATAACAAAAATCTTGAAAAGTTTGTTTTAAAAAACTCACTTTACACAAACAAGCATATTAATATACATATCATTTGAAACGTAATTTTGCATTCTATCAATCTTTATCTATACCCATCCATTGTAGTTTCATAATAAAACGTTTGTTTAATATGTTATTCTGTATAATTAAATACGAATTAATACTTTTATTATTATTTTATGTTCTTGAATACTCTTTCTATGGACGTAACATCGAAGCAAAACTGATATACATACATACCTACATATTATTTAGGGCAAATGAACATAAGCAAATCACACACAATAGCTGTGTCTCCAACAAGTAATCTTTGTGATACCAATAAATACTGTTTTTATTATGTTATTTTACTTTTTCAATGTTTGACCATGTCATTTTTGCTTTTTTAGAGACAAACATCACAAGGACCAAATGCAGAGGGATGAAGATAGTAACTATATACTTTATCGTAGGTATATAGTTATATAAATATATATTTATTAACTTTTATATTTTTTAATCTTATATGTTTCACGTTATCTTAAGAATAAATTTTAGTTTGTGAATTTGTGCTTTATTGTTGTATTAGTGATATTTATTAGTGGTATTTTTGTGATTACCTATGCTTGTAATATTTGAACAGTCAAAATCGTAAGTTTGGTCGGTAGTACAACATCTAATCTACTCTACAGGTAAGTATGCATCAACATCTCATTCACCAGCCAAACGAACGGTAGGTATAATAAACGGTATCGTTTGCATACTGTGTAAAAAGTATGTAAGTAGGCATTGGTACACCGTGGGCGACCTTGAGATTCTACGCCACCATACTGCGCATGCGTGACGAGTCGAACCGAGCGCGCCCGAACCGATCAGATTCAAATTTTCCCGCCAACCCCAAAAAATTCAAATTTTCCCGCCAACCCCAAAAAATTCAAATCTTCCCGCCAAATTCTACGCCACCATACTGCGCATGCGTGACGAGTCGAACCGAGCGCGCCCGAACCGATCAGATTCAAATTTTGCCGCCAACCCCAAAAATTCAAATTTTCCCGACAAATTCTACGCCATCATACTGCGCATGCGTTACGAGTCGAACCGAGCGCGCCCGAACCGATCAGATTCAAATTTTCCCGCCAACCCCAAAAAATTCAAATTTTCCCGCCAAATTCTACGCCACCATACTGCGCATGCGCTACGAGTCGAACCGAGCGCGCCCGAACCGATCAGATTCAAATTTTCCACTGCGCATGCGTGACGAGTCGAACCGAGCGCGCCCGAACCGATCAGATTCAAATTTTCCACTGCGCATGCGTGACGAGTCGAACCGAGCGCGCCCGAACCGATCAGATTCAAATTTTGCCGCCAACCCCAAAAAATTCAAATTTTCCCGCCAAATTCTACGCCACCATACTGCGCATGCGTGACGAGTCGAACCGAGCGCGCCCGAACCGATCAGATTCAAATTTTGCCGCCAACACCAAAAAATTCAAATTTTCCCGCCAAATTCTACGCCACCATACTGCGCATGCGTGACGAGTCGAGCCGAACGCGCCCGAACCGATCAGATTCAAATTTTCCCCGCCAACCCCAAAAAATTCAAATTTTCCCGCCAAATTCTACGCCACCATACTGCGCATGCGTTACGAGTCGAACCGAGCGCGCCCGAACCGATCAGATTCAAATTTTCCCGCCAACCCCAAAAAATTCAAATTTTCCCGCCAAATTCTACGCCATCATACTGCGCATGCGTTACGAGTCGAACCGAGCGCGCCCGAACCGATCAGATTCAAATTTTCCCGCCAACCCCAAAAAATTCAAATTTTCCCGCCAAATTCTACGCCACCATACTGCGCATGCGTGACGAGTCGAACCGAGCGCCCCCGAACCGATCAGATTCAAATTTTCCCGCCAACCCCAAAAAATTCAAATTTTCCCGCCAAATTCTACGCCACCATACTGCGCATGCGTTACGAGTCGAACCGAGCGCGCCATATCGTACGATCTATTCGATGGTGCGACCTATTATACGAAGATCAGTAATATCATACGATATGGTACTACCACAAGGTCTGTACAATATCCTACGATCTATTCGATGGTGCGACCTATTATACGAAGATCAGTAATATCATACGATATGGTACTACCACAAGGTCTGTAAAGTTATACAATATCCTACGATCTATTCGATGGTGCGACCTATTATACGAAGATCAGTAATAGCATACGATATGGTACGATCTATTACGCGTACAAGGTCTGTACAATATCCTACGATCTATTCGATGGTGCGACCTATTATACGAAGATCAGTAATATCATACGATATGGTACGATCTATTACGCGTACAAGGTCTGTATAATATCCTACGATCTAACCACCGAGAGGCTAACGAGAAGGCGTTGCATTGAAGGACGAACATAGTAGATTGAGACGAGAAGCGGGTCGGTTGATTGTTTTGGGATCGTCTGATTCCTTGTATCCGATATACATCTAAAATTTGTGAATTTATCAAGCACTAAGAACTTTGTATACTTTGCCATCCAATAAATAGTCCGTATAGTTAAACATCGTTCGTTTGATTTGAGTGTTGTGACATAAAATTGTAAAGATGAGTCAACGTCGAGGTTTTAGACCCCCTTCTCCGTCGTAATAGATCGTACCATATCGTATGATATTACTGATAACTTCAATCGTGTGAACAACGAGTGTTGAGATAACGATACTTATATAAACGGGGATACTCGCCTGAGACCGACAGTTGTGTTCGTAAGTCTTCTACAGTAGTTTCTTCTTCATTCGACAACCACTACACCTACTTCAAGATGTTTACCGTCACGAAGGACGTAACTAGAACCATAAAGCGATTCAACATGCAGGGCCGTACCGTGGAGTTTACGATAAACACCATACCTGGTAAGTAAATGTTAATTTTTGATTATAATTATATATTATGATTTTTTGTATGTACTAATTTAATTTTACATCTCTAGAAGATGCTGAACCCGTTGGTTGGGTCCGAGAGGCCATTAACAAAGCCATACAATCGGCAACGAGCCAGTTGAACCCCAATGACCAAGTAGGTGTCAGCATTTGTAGCAGGGGGTTTGCCAGAGGGGAAGGATGGGTGCGTTTCCGAGAGGCATCGGAATTGAAATTCGAGGACATCTGGAGCGTTCTAAGTTCCATTTTTCAGTCCAATTCGATGGGGCTGAGTACTGATACATTCTGTTTGAGTGTAACATCTGTACGTATGCCCGCTGGAAGAGGAAGAAAGAGACTCAACCATTACAACAGCTATGTGGAAGAATGCATGAAACGTAATGGTATAGTAACCATAAACAATAACGATAACCTTTGCCTACCCCGCGCTTTGGTTGTTGCCATCGCTCAGGTAACAAAGGATAGTGCCTATAATGAAATTCGCCGAGATATTCGCAAGATGCAGACGTTACGGGCACGGACTCTAACAACGGACGCTGATGTCATCATCCCGGCGGAAGGTTGTGGAATTCCGGAACTACAAAAGTTTCAAGAGTTCCTTAAAGATTATACAATATGTGTCTACCAGTATGGAACAAAAGGACGGGATTTAACGTTTAAAGGGATGAAATTGAGCAAGAATCTCAATCTATTATACCATAAGGGACATTTCAACGTCATAACTTCTCTTACTTCGGCCTTTTGCTGCGCTTATTATTGCGAGGAGTGTCATGTTGGATACAACACTAAAAATACACACAGATGTGCAGCTTCCTGTTTCGCATGTCAACAATCACCACCATGCCCTCAAGAAGCGAAGACTAAGTGCCCAGACTGTTTACGGACATTCAACAGCCAACAATGTTTCGATAACCATACGAGAAAGGGTGAGAAAGGGGGACCGAGTGTGTGCGAAAGATTGCATCAGTGTGAAAAGTGCCTCAAGACGGTGAGAAATAGGAGGAAACACACTTGCGGAGAAATTTTTTGTAAGATTTGTCGAAAACACCGACCTCACAATCATCTGTGCTACATTCAAACAGATAAGGGTAAACCGAACGAGAAAGAATTCTTATTCATTTTTTACGACCTCGAAACCATGCAAGAGAAGGAGATGGAAGACGGATCATTGCTACATGAACCAAATCTGTGCGTGTTTAAAACATGCTGTGAGTTTTGCATCAACACCAACGATAACCGCTGTAAAAAGTGTGGAGTTCGCGTGAGGGTTTCGAACGATCAGTTGGATAATCATTTTAACGCGAGCCCCATTAACTGGTTTTTAGAAAACGTTCTAAATTTTAAAAAAGAGTATAAGAATGTGATTGTACTTGCGCATAATGCACAAGCATTCGACAATCAATTTTTATTAAATCATATTTTAACACGCACAGATTTAGTACCTGAATTAATAATGAGGGGAACGAAAATAATTGAAATGAAAGTGGACAATATCAAATTCATAGACTCCCTCAATTTTTTTCCAATGGCCCTAGCAAATTTACCAAAAGCATTCGATCTCCCCGAAATATTTAAGAAGGGATATTTCCCGCATTTATTTAATACGAGCACCAACCAAGATTATGTAGGCCCCCTACCAGCCATAGAATTCTACAGTCCCAATACCATGATGGGTACAGACGATGATGATGATTTCGATGAACGAAAGCAATTTTTAAACTGGCATCATGAACATAAAGATGACGTGTTTCATTTCAGAAAAGAAATCGTCGATTACTGTATTTCGGATGTGGAAATTTTAACAGCTGCATGTCTGAAATTCAGGAGGGACATGTTGGATATAACGAACGTAGACCCCTTCATGGACTCCTGCACTATCGCTAGCGCCTGCAGCAAGGTCTATCGAAGAAACTTTTTGAAGCCAGAAACCATAGGAATTATCCCCAGAGGCGGCTATAGATGGAGGGATAACCAGTCGAAAATTGCTATTCAGTGGTTAGTGTGGGAGGAGAAGCAGCGTAAAATTAAAATTGTTCATTCGGCAAGTAATCGAGAGGCTGTGATCGCCGGGGTAAAAGTAGATGGCTATTGCGAAGAGACAAAGCAGGTGTTCGATTTCCACGGTTGCTACTATCACGGATGCATCAAGTGTTTAAAGTATAACCGTAATAGGCCATTACACGACAACTCTTGGGATACGTTGGAAACGAGATACGAAACAACTTTAAACCGAACTAAACGATTAAGGGAACTCGGTCATGAGGTGATTGAGATGTGGGAGTGTAAGTTTAGAAGCTTAATGGAGTCGAACCATGAAATCAATCTATACACAACCAATCATCCCATGGTCGAATCTTCACCTCTCAATCCACGAGATGCCTTCTACGGCGGGAGAACAGGCAATTGCTCTACATTCTATGAATGTAAACCCAACGAAAAAATCAAATATATGGATATTTGTTCTTTATATCCTTGGGTATGTAAGAATGGCAAGTTTCCCATAGGGCATCCAAGGAACATTTACGTTGGGGAAGAGTGTCCAGAGGACATTACGGAAGTTGAAGGTTTGATTAAATGTACAATTCTACCGCCGCAGAATCTCTATCATCCTGTGTTGCCTGTTAAGATGAACGATAAACTCATGTTTGTTCTGTGCAGAAGTTGCGGAGAGATGATGAATTCTGAAGAATGTACACATAACGAAGAGGAACGAGCTTTATCAGGAACTTGGGTAATAGATGAGGTCCAGAAAGCCATAGAGTTGGGTTACAAAATGTTGACTATTCATGAAATTTGGCAGAATGACATCGAACAGTACGATCCTGTTTCAAAAGTAGGTGGTTCATTCACAGAAATGATGAATAAGTTTCTTAAAATGAAGCAGCAAGCGTCCGGATGGCCAAAATCATGTCGTAGTAAAGAAGAAAAAGATAGATATATTGAAAATTTCCTCAATTCTGAAGGAATTCAGCTGGAATTTGAAGAAATTGTTAAAAATGCAGGTCTACGCTCTCTAGCCAAATTAATCCTCAACTCCTTCTGGGGTAAGTTTGGCCAAAGAGAGAACCAGTCAAAGGCTTGTATCATTCGTCAACCAGATGCGCTGTTCAACTTGCTTTCAAATCCGTCCATTATCGTGAACTCTCTATTGCCTATTAACGAGGATGTCGTTATCGGAAATTACGAATACAAGGAAGAAGCGGCAGATAGTTTAAATACGGTCAACGTTCAAATTGCTGCGTATACCACTACACAGGCACGTTTCAAATTGCATTCATATCTCGAGAAATTGGGCGATAGAGTGTTATATTATGACACAGATTCGGTCATTTATATCTCCCGAGAGGGCGAAGAAGATATTATACCCGGAAATCTCATTGGAGATATGACAGATGAGCTCGTAGACTTTGGCCCGGGCAGCTACATTACACGATTTGTGTCAGGAGGACCAAAAAATTATGCCTATGAGGTATTTTCACCTAGTGTTAACCGTTTCAAAACTGTTGCTAAAGTGAAGGGGATCAGAATTAACTATGAAGCGTCAAAGTTAATAAATTTTGATACAATAGTTAATTCCGTTTTATACAATTCAGATCCTATTTATATTTCGTCAAAAAACATACGTCGTACAAATGACCATAGCGTCATTACTAAGGACGAGAGAAAAATATATAGGCCAAATTCAACCAAGAGGAAATTTAGTAATTGTTTTTCGACGCCGTATGGGTTTATTAAATGACAAATGTTAGGTTAATGAAATTGTGATTTATTAAGTATTATGTAATAAATGTGAGTGTGTAATAAACTTTATAAAGTGTTTTTCCTTCTTTTTATTTCTATACGTTGTATTAATAAGACGAATAATGAAATGTGTAAAAGAGAGAGTGTTACATATTATACGACGCAATAATCTAATTTCAAAGAATTGATAAGAGACTTCCTGTGAATGTGGCAAAAAAACTTCCTGCTTAATGGTCATGACTTCCTGTTTAATAGTCATGACTTCTGCACGTATGACTTCCTGTGAATAAGCTTTACCGATAAGAACGAGACTTTCTGTTTAATAGTCATTATTGCTTCAAAAAACTTCCCCCTCTCTACACTATCCTTTCATATAAGTAGGACCATTAAATAGGAAAAGTCAGTTCCGCAACTACATAGAACGTAACAGTAACTACAACAGCAAACAAGATGGCTTCTAGACTATCCGAGTTAGGTCTTTGTGAGATGAAGCCAAAGAAGAAGATTTCAGAGTTGGAAATTAATACTCCGTATCCAATTAAATCGGCTAAAAGAATTACGAAGTGTACATGGCCAGCAGTCCTTGTGGAGTTTGAAGACTTCGTGACATTCCTTCCGAAGAGATTTTGACGAAGCCATCACCACAGAGGACGAGCTGCGAAGTCTATCATCAATGGCTATGGTATACAAGGGCGAGAAAAACGTTGGGATGCCCATCAATACCCAAATAATAACTTTCATTGATTTATAAAATTATTTGTATGCTAAATGAAAAAATGATAATAAAATTACTTAGTTGAAACCTGTCTGCTTTTTGTTTATATTGCCCTTTAGTATTTATGGTGTGAATGTAAGTATGACAACGCTTCAAATTAAAAAAAAAAACATTAGAAATTCAATTAATAAGTAACATGGTGTTGGAACTGTAAACCCCCGTCTGAACATGCTCACAAATAGTGATGACGTCATCGTCAGTGTTTTAAAATTCTTGCATTGACTTCACACTTCTTAACCTATGAAATAAAACACACAAGAAATTCGTTTAATACATTTATTTTATTTTTATAACGGTAAAGTTGACAATATATAGTTATACAGTAGTCTACAATTGTTCATAGCACAAACTGCTCTAATATTATTTTTTGTATGAAACCTGCATGGCGTGTACTTCTCGATGAGGGGTGGTAGTCGACACCAGGATTCAAGCCCTTCCAAATTGATTATGTGCGGTTGAAACTTCCAATAGGCTAACGCCTCCAATAGTACTCGATATTTTTCAGCACTCTTTACATAGATGCGATCCACATCATGGAGATGTAATTCCAAGACGGCGGATAGTTTTTCCACCTCGATGAAACCTCCAGCGTAGTCGAGACCATGATGATGTGTTGAGAGATAACGGATTGTTTTCTTGTCCATTTCACTCAGTTCCTGACATTTGATGGATGGTATGAATAAATTATTAACTGGATATTTACCATCGAAAATGCATAATTCCTTAACTATGAATTCGCCGGACTTGAGTTGGAACCCCTGAATATCGACCACGGCAATTTTCATTTTGAATGTTGCTGCTGCTGCTGCTCGGCAGTGCTCTAGAAACTAATGAGTTTATTATAACTTCAGGAATTTATACTACTTTTTATCCCCACCTATGATGCAATGTTGACTGCTTCAAACTTCTTCACAAAACTATACATTGCAACAGTTCTATTTAAATCTTCAAGTTCTGATATGAATAACTTCAATTGATCACGTAACACTTGTTGCTTACGCTTAAGAACAGCTATTTTGTTAGATACTTTTTTAGCTGGCATGTTTGTCGAGAGCAGAAGACTTCCGGCGAATACCACATCCCCACTACTATCTAATTTGTCGGGTGGTTTCTTTTGAGGGAATGTATTCAACAATATTATCGTGAACGATAATACAATAAGCTTTAGTATTATCGGGAAATTGCTTGGAACTTTGGAATTCAATTTTGATGTCGCAAGTTGATGATAGCACAACTTCCGAATTATGTTTAGACGTATCCACTACAAATATGGCTCTTTCGTTAAAATCTCCATAACTTAGTAGAGGTTCGGAGTGACTGCGGCTCAAGAAACTAGTCTGAAAGTTTAAATAGCTCTGGAACGCTTCGGCATATCTCTTTTGATCAAAGTCCAAACGCATGGACTCGTACGGATAACAGTCGGAGTTTAAATACACCCTCAAATCCGTGATGTTCAGATGATCAAAGAATGATAGATCACTTTTAATGTTACCCGCTCTATTTGTTTGGAACGCTATTATGACAAATCGGGGTCTCTCTAGATTTACGCCCATCTTCACCGGCCAAATATCGTTGTTGGTACTCCTAAGACTCGGTAGCTCATGTAATTCCCACTTATGGAAGGGCATTAGTAAAGCCTTGTCATCCCTCAAACTTTCATAAATCTCTAATTTAATGGTGTCTGTAGGGATCATGTGTTTTGCCTTTAATTGAACGCTGGTAAGATTAATTTTCAGAGTTTTCAAATCGGTAGCATCCTTGTCCGCTTCTGAAAGAATAATTTGATAATAGTCACTATCGGATTTAGCACGCACTAAACGCAGCTTGTGCTGTCCTTGAATAATGCGTCTATAGCTATGAAAAATACCCAACAGAAAACTTAGAGGGATTCGAAGAGAGAATTTGTTATCCTTGTGCAGCGTATAAATGCTTTTATCGAGTGGGTATGTAAATCCTGCAACTTGAAGACCTTTACACTCGTTTTCATTTAAACACAGGTAGGCCTTCAGGAGTGTTGTAATCCCCGGATTTTTCACTCTATCAATTTCAATACCGTTGAGTTCATAGCAGATACTTTCGAAGAGAAACGCACCCATATTGTTTGTAATCCTAACAGTACCCTGTCCGTTAGCTGAATGCTCAATTGATCCTTCAATATACAGAGCACTCTCATACATCGACACTAGAACATCTTTCTGATTGATGGTAATCTCAATTTCGTCATTCGGTTGAAAAGATTTAGTTGTAGGATGATAAGTATGGATTTCTTCTCGCACTATGGAATTGTCGAATTCGGGGTTTCCGAATATCGCTAGTTTTTCTGACATGTTATCCTAGAGAACGTAAAAAAGTAATATTTTCTATGGATAATGATGAAGAGTGTGATGGTGTTACTACTACTACTGGTCGAACACTAACTGATGGTGTTTGAAAATGTCTGTTTATATACCTTCCAGGTAGACTGGGATGGAAAACTAACCCCATCTTAGTTGAGTTTTTTCAATTCCAATCTGATGACAATCTTCTCACCTCGAAAGTTGACTAATTCCTCACTCTGATCGACTAAATTAATGGTGATATTGGATACGGTATGTCGATTTAGTACGGGTCGGTATACTAAATTTCTTGGTTCTATATCAATACTACAGCCCGGATTTACTGACGGTGCAAACTCATACAATGTATGAGAAAGTTTATCGTTATAATACGAACCCTGAATAATATTGCACTCTACACGAATCGTGACAACCTTACTAATATTCACCGGTAAGTCGGATTGATATTTAGTTTTCGGTATGAGGAATTGTGGTGAAAATCCCAACACTTGCCTGATCGAATTCTTCTGAGTAAATCGATTCGTAGTTCACTTTTCACTTCACACCTCAAAGTATTATTATTCCCCCTGATTGAGAGGTAGTTATCGAATGTAGATTTATCCGGTGACGATGGGATATGTCCACTTGCTAATAACTCCTCCTGGATGTTCGATTTAATATCGTCGAGTTCGTATGACCCTGTAGGAATCTCAATTACGCTTTCGTGGTGGTGATTTTTCTTATCTAACTTAGGATCTCCGTAATGAAATTGATTGTTTACGCCTTCTTCAATATTGGGAATGCTGTTGTACGTATGTAAAGCAAGTAAAGCTAGAGAGTACTGTGAACTAGGTGCCAATTCAATTGGAGGGTAGAAATCTATCGAGAGCGTACTAGAAGTACCTGTTAGGGTGAACGTTTGAGACATAATTAAACACTGTAGTGGCTCGTACTGCTATTTATGCTTTTTTAGAAACTCCAAACACAAGTGTCCACAATTGTAAGTATTTTTCTTTTGTACATTTTCGTGATTATATGTTATTTTACAATGTTTGAAATATTTTACCAACTCCTTCAGTGGTCGAAGGTTTCCAAAACTATCAAAGTAGTTGACATGACGTCCCATCTTCTGATATGCTACCCAATGAGTCCCAGCTCCACTATCGTTATCCAAATTAACAATACCAGATTCGTTTGGTGTGGTAGGTGTTTTCGGCAGTGTGTCACGCATAAAAACTCCTCGAAAATTAGGAATTTTAAATTTTTTAGCGTATCTCACTAGGTCAATGTTGGTCAGGGCCCTCTTGGGTAGCTCTTCTAAAAATTTTTCTTCAAGTATAATCCTAGACCTGATTTATGCTTCTTAAAGAACAATCCAGATCCTTTTTTACCGATTGCAATGGCCTCCATCGTTTTATTATGACGTTCCGATTCTGCCAGCTTACCTCTAGCCTCTTGACCACTCTTTATAGCTCTATATACTCCGGCTGCTCCACCACCTAGTCCTCCTAAAGCCGATAGTCCGGCAAAAATTGCTGGTAGTAGAGGGAGGACACCGCCAGTCTTTGGGATTGGAATAATGCGAGGGACTCTTACTCTTGACTTTCCGCCAGCATCTTTAACGGCTAAACGGGCACTTTGAACAGCTAAACGTGATGCATCTTTCAAATTATCGGATTTTCTAATAGTCTTGGTGACTTTATCTACAATTGCTTTTCGGAATGCAACTTTCGGTTTCTGGTTTTTCTTCATACTTCTCTTCTTCTTCTTTACAACTTTGGAGCGTTGAGTTGTTGG
Organism: Aphodius sticticus; assembly: GCA_963966075.1. Classification (NCBI taxonomy): domain Eukaryota; kingdom Metazoa; phylum Arthropoda; class Insecta; order Coleoptera; family Scarabaeidae; genus Aphodius; species Aphodius sticticus. Next base: position 46,160,983 of record OZ014508.1, on the reverse strand, counting down.
CATGCCCATTCCGAATTTTCGTTTTAACTTCATACCGTTAGTAACCAACCAGGCAGATGCCTTTTCACCAAATTTAGAGTCTGCTGATTTTACTCTATCCCAAGCACTATACTCGAGTTCTTTATCTGCTCGATGACAATCCTCTAAATTTTTATCTGAGAATACGCTATATCGTGTTCTTTACAGGCCGCGTCTAGTTTGTTCACTCCTACGTCTCCGCGTTGCAATCTCTTTTGTAACTTTGTTCCAGGCCCGCAAAACTGATACCCCGGTAAATGCAATTCGAACGGGAGATTATTTATAGCTTTGTTGAAGAGACCCTCTCCCTTATACGTATTCGTCGATACTAATCACATTTTCAAAAATAGCCCTATTTTATAGGAAACCCCACTCTCAGTTTCTTACAGCACTATTGGATAGGAAATAAATTATACAACATAATTCTTTTAATACATTTATTCAGATAAGTCATAATCATTTTGTATCTACATTTTCAATTTTTTACAAAATGAACAATCTTTTCGTGAAGGCGGAGGTCCATCGTACTGAGTCATCTGGTCTGGAGTATTGTAATGCTTGTAGCACGGTAATTTTAACTTTAGCTCGTCATCCTCCAAGAACGACTTTGGTAGTTTATGCCATACATTTTGTAGTTGTTGTGGAGATACGCGTGTCTGTAGATATTTGAGAGGATATAATCTTAACTCCTCAACGGTGAAATCGCTCAAAGTATTTTCTTGTGTAATATGTGATATAACGTTTTCGCATGCGTTAAAGTTCTGAGTAACCGCTGAAGACCTTCTTCTAAGTTTAATACGTACTATTCGTATGACCAAATATACTAATATTAACAGTGCAATTAAAGGTTTATGATTCATCTCGCTTGAATGGCGATTACAAACTGAAGACTAAATACGAATACGTAATGGTTTTAGAGCGTGTTAGAAAGAGTAAGATAATCTAACATCGTATAATTAAATTCACTCGGATTTTTAATACATCACTCTTTTATCTTAGAATAAGGACTTTGCACATTATTCCTAACAAAAGTTATCATTAGTTTGTTAAAATAATATGCAAAGTTTAATTTTTTAAGCATTGACAACTTACATTGTATTACGTCATCAAGATAAAGAATACCGGCTATGTCAACACCATACAAAAGAATCGATACATTCCTGATGCTTATCACTACGTAGGGTGCCAACGAGTGTTGCTCTGGTTCGATGTGTTCAAACTTTAACTCTCCCTCACCGGTTGTAATATTCTTGTATCGACGGTCGTTGTTGGCGTCTTCACCATTATTTACGAAGAACTCCTTTAACGTTCGAACCAGTATTGGCCAATCAGAATGAATGATGGGAATGTGATTGTTGTTGTCAGCAGATGATATAATTCGTATCATAGGTATAAAACCTCGAGCAGCACTTAGTCCAGTTATAATTTTTACATTTTCCACATCATAATTTGTCTCGTTGACGAATCGTATCTCATTTTTGATGGCCTCTTCATACGTTGCGTACAACCCATTGATGGTTGTCCAGTAGTTGCACGGATTATTCATCATCATCTTTCACTCAACTGATGTATGAGGAGCCGGTTCTTTGTATTTATAACCACTACCCCCTCTTCTTCCCCTTCCACTACACTATATCAGATTTTGTGATCCAGCTGTTGTGAGTGTTATCAAACCCAAGCCATTTTACAAACACATTATTCCCTCTTTTTCTTAAAACTTTCTCCACAAGATACACGTCGGGTACGCTCGTTTTTGATAATTCCGACTCGTAGAATGCCCCCTTTATCGGTTGGCCTTGCATATCATTCAACATGTACGTCACAGGGTTTGTGACTCTAACCGATGTAATTTTAAACAATTCCGTTGTCCAACTCGGTAAATACCCTTTGGTAAAAACATGTTTGAACTTGCTTATGCGAACTACATCGCCAACTTTAAATTTGCCCTTGCCAGCGATTTTAATGTGATTGTAGACTGTTTGAAGAAGTTCGCGCTCCTCTTGTTTTGAATTTACGTCTATGGGTTTTTTCCCTATGGTTCTATGCTTTGTATTATTATACTTTGATGTAACGGTTTGAAGTAGATGATTCCATTTGTAATTTCCATTTAGGCTAAATAATTTGAATAAATTGTGCTTTATGGTTCTAATTGCACGTTCAACAATGGCCGCTTTCATTACACTAAAGGTAGAGTAATGATTTATTGAATACTTTTTCATTAGTAAATTAAACTGACCGTTGTAGAATTCCCTTCCATTATCGGTTTGTAGATTCTTTGGAGTACGTTGTTGTGCATTCTTCAAAATTAATCCCATCATTGCACGTGACACCTCGCCGGATGATTTACTCTTAATCGGCTCCATCCATACGAACTTAGAAAAACAATCAATTACAATTAGTATATATTTAAATCCTCTATTGAAGCGAGAGTATGAGATAAGATCAATTAAATCCGCTTGCCAAAGATCATCTATGCCGTGCAGAATGGTTCTTCGTCTATGAAACTTATTCCGAGCCGGTTTATGTAATTCCTTTACAACAATCTCCTTTGCCGTGCTAAATTTGGCCATGTTTACGGTGTGGGGGTAGAAGTTGTACTGGACTTGAACTTGTGCTCGAGAAACGATAAGCGTTTTTCTAGACTTGAGACTTCGTCTCTAGTGAGTTGGGCAAACGCTCGTAAATCTTTCTCTACATCTGTACTAATACTTTTCACAGACGCTATTTTTTCATGGTGTTTTCGCAATTCTTTCCATACATCTTTCTAATTCATCGGTTTTAGATGTACTCGATTTAATGGCGTTAGTAGTGATGCTTTTAAAAGAATCGATGTGAGATTGTGTGGTAGTAATTTTATCATTAATGGTGGTAATTTGATTATTAATATAGCCTCGCATATCGGCATCCAAAATGTTCATCTTATCCGAAATTCTTGCTTGCATTAACGTTATCAATTCCTTCTTCGTAAAATGGGTAGATTCTAGAATTTTGGTATCGATATATTGTTTATGAACGCTGTCATGATCATTTGTCGGTGTTCCGATGTTACTCAACCTACGACTTTGAATATCATAACTCCCATCTATAGTTAGGGGGAACATTGGCGCTCGCAGACCTCGTTGGGCATTAGAAGTTCTCCGTGATCTTCCAAATTTATCTACGCCCATGTTAAAAAATTACTTGACCTTCTCTCAATTCTTCGATTATGGAGACAATCTCGTTATTATGAGAATGGTTACCGGCAGCTTGTGAAGCAGTCAATAACCTTAATCGGTGTACCAGCTCGTTTATGTCGTCCCAGTATATATACTCCACCTTCTTATTATTGAGCTCCATTTGAAGTCCATCCCCACTCTTCTTCCTAGCTGAAATTCGACTTTCTTCACTAGCTGCTTTTTCAAGCAAAGGTTTTATTATTTTATTGTATTTAAAAGATTTACTCCCCCTATTTTGACCATCCTCAGTAAAATTACGTTTATGTACACTCGTTAAATTTATGATTTCACCGTATGTTTGAAAATCTTTCGCGCTAAAACCAACGGGCTTCTTTAGGAATATTAATTCATTTAACCCTTTGCTTCCTTGGAAAATATTTCGATTATCGATAATGATTTTATCTCCTGAAAACTCGATTGATTTGGACCCTAATGTCCACATATCGTTGGCGATATTGTATTGTACTCCAAAGCTCTTATCTAATCGTCCTACATCGTTTACATATAATTCTCTAACTTCTGGTGGGATTTTTGATAAGTCCATTGGTTCATACTTTTCCACGTCTGTTTTAGTATCTTGTTCTTCCTTTTCTGATTTAATTTTTTCTTCTTCGTTTTTAATGCCTTTCGTCAATAAATTGAATGTGTTGCAGAAATATCTCTTAAAGAGTTAGTTATGGGTTTTACAACTCGCTCAATTGTTTCTGCGTTATGTTCACGCCCCAATCTCAAGGCTAGATATTTTTTTCTCACAATATTCGCGATTTCACTGATTCGCTTCTTAATATGTTTCCCATCTGGATGTAGTGATAGCCGTTGTTTGAGTTTTTCATATCTCGACTGGATCTTCTTTTTCCCCATTGTTAAGTACCTATCCACTTCAACTCAATGGTTTATTGATACTGATGATTTTTCTATGATACCTCTAATATATACTGATCGAACCCCATTCTGTACCGACCATCTTTAATTTCAAAGTCTTTCATTATTACTATTATTTTATTATTTCATTATGTTTTCCTACTTTCCAGCATTTTAAACACATTTCTCGAAACTTTTCAAAATTCATATCTGTGGAAGCGTGTTCGTCAAATATATGGCGTAAATTCAGAGCATCTTGTGGAAATAAAACTATGACGTTTGCATTGTCGCGCAACAAATGTTTGGGAATGCGTGTATAAGTCTGCGTTAAGTAGAACGTGTCAACAAGTTTGTGTCGGCCCATACAGAAATATGATCGTAAAATACGATCATATTTCTTTTTTTTCCTGTTTTATTTATCCTGTTTATCACATGCAATATCATCGAAAATGAATACAGAATTGTTCTTCGCATCTTGAGGATCCACAATTTCATCATTGTTACTGTAATTAAAAATTTTAATTTCCGGTATTTCCTTGATTATGTTATTTAAAAATTCATATTTAGGTTGGTATAACGTCTTGGAAAATATGTAAATGTTCTCGAATCGCAAACCGTTTTCTTCAAATAACAAACTGAGTAGAAGGTTTGTCTTCCCACATCCAGATGGACCACAAATGATGGCTCTTATTGTATTCCTGTTTATCACATGCAATATCATCGAAAATGAATACAGAATTGTTCTTCGCATCTTGAGGATCCACAATTTCATCATTGTTACTGTAATTAAAAATTTTAATTTCCGGTATTTCCTTGATTATGTTATTTAAAAATTCATATTTAGGTTGGTATAACGTCTTGGAAAATATGTAAATGTTCTCGAATCGCAAACCGTTTTCTTCAAATAACAAACTGAGTAGAAGGTTTGTCTTCCCACATCCAGATGGACCACAAATGATGGCTCTTATTGTATTCGGGAAGAGCTCACCATGCCGTTGTTATTTTGGGTCTTGGTTTGAGCAGAGACCGTCTAGGTTACTTAAGGGGAGAGATAATGATGGCTGATTAACGACCTTCATCATGAGGAATACTGAAGAAAAAACACATATGATAACCAATTTATAGTAGCTGTCAACATGGATTTGTTAACAGGGTCTGTTGGAATTGGAACAGGGTCTGTTGGAATTTGAACAGGGTCTGTTGAAATGAAAACAGCGTTAGCATAATAGTTAAAATTTATTTAAATGGAAATTTATGATTCACATTAATGTTTTTACAATTATAAATCTAAAAGCCCCTCATCAAACGCCGCTAAAAATTCGCTGAGGTGCCCAACTTCTCCATTACCGCAATACATGCACTTCTTGCCGTCGTCGTCGTATGTCGTCTCCACGTTGTTTGTTATCGATGGATGGAACTTCTTTATGTGTCGATATAGCCCTTCAGCTCGCATAAATTTCTTCGTACATTGCGAGCAGTTATGTGTTGTAAAAGTGTCGGAGTGACGAGATTTCATATGACGTGTCAAATTACTACGACAGGTGTAACTTTTATCACAAATTTCACAATGACTCGGTCTCTTGAATCCGCCCGAGGATGTTGGTGATGACTTCTTGAGCCCTGGGTAGTCAGGTGACTTCTTGAGTCCCTGGTAGTCATTCCATGTAGTTGGTGATGACGTCATTGGTTCTGGCGTGACTTCCATAATGCAAAGTCTCAAACTAGACTGACGATCTTCAATGACTATCTCGGATTATATTGCAAAAGAGGACAAGATGGCCGGTCGAGTTGAGACCTGTTAGCGCACCATGAGTTTGCAGTTTTATGGGATGATGCAATTCTCTCGGATAATTGCAATGCTGATAGTGCACTAATAAATAAGGTTTCCATCGCATGGTATGGTTTCCATTTCTGTTTTAATGTCCGATATAGTTGATATGGTTTCCATTTCTGTTTTATCGTCCGTTATACTTATAGGCCATATGGTTTCCATTTCTGTTGTAGTGGGCGTTATAGTCGATATGGTTTCCGTTGTAGGTGATGCGCGTTGAGACCTGTTAGCAGTTTTATGGGATGATGCAATTCTCACGGAAAATTACAATGCTGATAGTGCACTAATAAAACTTCTAGTTACCATCTCCAATATCGTCGTACCAAGCCTCTTCGTTATCGTTTCCGTTGTTATGGTTTCCGTTGTCGTTTCAGGCTCTAATAGTGTACTAATAAATTTGGTTTCCATTGTAGTTGGTATGGTTTCCATTTCTGTTTTAATGTCCGTTATAGTTGATTTGGTTTCCATTTCTGTTTTGTTGAGGCGATATGGTTTCGATTTCTGCTGTAGTGTTCGTTATCGTCGATATGGTTTCCGTTGTAGACCGCCCTTGTACGTGTAATAGATCGTACCATATCGTATGATATTACTGATCTTCGTATGATAGGTCGCACCATCGAATAGGTCGTACGATATTGTATAACTTTACAGACCTTGTACGCGTAATAGATCGTACCATATCGTATGATATTACTGATCTTCGTATAATAGGTCGCACCATCGAATAGATCGTAGGATATTGTACAGACCTTGTGGTAGTACCATATCGTATGATATTACTGATCTTCGTATAATAGGTCGCACCATCGAATAGATCGTAGGATATTGTACAGACCTTGTGGTAGTACCATATCGTATGATATTACTGATCTTCGTATAATAGGTCGCACCATCGAATAGATCGTAGGATATTGTACAGACCTTGTGGTAGTACCATATCGTATGATATTACTGATCTTCGTATAATAGGTCGCACCATCGAATAGATCGTACGATATGGCGCGTTCGGTTCGACTTGTCAAGCATGCGCAGTATGGTGGCGTAGAATTTGGCGGGAAAATTTGAATTTTTTGGGGTTGGCGGGAAAATTTGAAGTTTTTGGGGTTGGCGGGAAAATTTGAATCGGATCGGTTCGGGCGCGATCGGTTCGACTCGTCACGCATGCGCAGTATGGTGGCGTAGAATCTCAAGGTCGCCCACGGTGTACCAATGCCTACTTATATAGATGTACATTAGAAGACATCGTCGTATATCGCTGTAAAAAGTTTTAACATTTTTGTGTTTAAGTGGCAAAAACGCTCCTGACAGGATAAAATAAAAGTTAGGAGGTTTTTGTCACTTTAACACAAAATATTCCCCTTTTTACAGGTATACTGCGATATCTTCTAATGCACATCTATTTGCTGGTCTTTACTTACTCGCATAACTGTTAAAATAAAATATTACATAGTGGTTTACCGCATACATCTATGCGAGGTTAGCCCAGTGAGCACAAAAACGTCTCATGGACATTGCTAAGATGTTAAAGTCACAACTGTAACGTTCTATAGTAGATCCCAAAAACATATCTGGGATGTCATGTAAACCTCCTATGTCGCTTACTTACAATCAGAAACCGCTAATCGCATAGATGTTTCAGAGGGCATCTATGCGATGTTACGTTGGGTCATCACCGAGATATGACTTTAGACGCTGATAGGATGTCTTTTAATAACTTCGCAGGGGTGTTTCAGAGGACATCTATGCGATGTTAACTAAAGACATCACCGCAACATTACTTTCAACGCCTTTGCGATGTTTGCTAATAACCTCGCATGGATGTATGCGGTAAACGACTATGTAATATTTTATTTTAACAGTTATGCGAGTAAGTAAAGACCACAGGAAACACATCGAACGCTGGGAAAACTTGACAGGGCACAGACATAGTAAGATACTGTTGAAAAAACCCTCAAGACATATAGCCGCTGAAGTGATCAAACTCAGTAGGAATAACCTAAGGATGGTGACTGGACTTATAACCGGACACTGCACCCTCAGGAAGCACCTGCACACCCTACAAATTCTGAAAGAAGAACCTGTGTGCAGACTCTGCAACGAAGAGGAGGAAGACGCCTCTCATGTTCTATTCGAATGCTTAGCATTGACCTCCTGGAGGGAAGCAAACCTTGGAAGAGGAAACCCCTCAACCAACTTCCCAAAAGAAAATTTAATCGGAAGACTCCTCAGCCTTATTAACTGGACGAAGATCTTCGATTAACTACCTGGGCGGCGGCAGTACAACAAGCCACATGGCTGCAGTGCTAGGGCACCCCAACGCTCAGCCAACGCCCACGGCAACAAAAAAAAAAAAAAAAAAAAAAAAAAAAAAAAAGAAAAAGTAAAGACCAGCAAATAGATGTGCATTAGAAGATATCGCAGTATACCTGTAAAAAGGGTAATATTTTGTGTTAAAGTGACAAAAACCTCCTGAAAAACTTTGATTTTATCCTGTCAGGAGCGTTTTTGCCTCTTTAACACAAAAATGTTGAAACCTTTCACAGCGATATACGACGATGTCTTCTAATGTACATCTATATACTTTTTACACAGTATGCAAGCGATACCGTTTATTATACCTACCGTTCGTTTGGCTGGTGAATGAGATGTTAATGCATTATACTTACCTGTAGAGTAGTTAGATGTTGTACTACCGACCAAACTTACGATTTTGACTGTTCAAATATTACAAACATAGGTAATCACAAAAATACCACTAATACAACAATAAAGCACAAATTCACAAACTAAAATTTATTCTTAAGATAACGTAAAAAATATAAGATTAAAAAATATAAAAGTTAATAAATATATATTTACATAACTATATACGATAAAGTATATAGTTTATACTATCTTCATCCCTCTTCATTTGGCCCTTGTGATGTTTGTCTCTAAAAAAACAAAAATGACATGGTCAAACATTGAAAAAGTATGAAAAAGTAAAATAACATAATAAAAACTGTATTTATTGGTATCACAAAGATTACTTGTTGGAGACACAGCTATTGTGTGTGATTTGCTTATGTTCATTTGCCCTAAATAATATGTAGGTATGTATGTATATCAGTTTTGCTTCGATGTTACGTCCATAGAAAGGGTATTCAAGAACATAAAATAATAATAAAAGTATTAATTCGTATTTAATTATACAGAATAACATATTAAACAAACGTTTTATTATGAAAGTACAATGGATGCGGGTATAGATAAAGATTGATAGAATGCAAAATTACGTTTCAAATGATATGTATTAATATGCTTGTTTGTATAAATATGAGTTTTTTAAAACAAACTTTTCAACATTTTTGTTTCAACATTTTTGTTTCAACATTTATATTATCATTTAACATTTATATTAGATACGAATTATATTTAAGGCGCAATACTTGCTACCAGGGTTGTTATAATAAACGTTCATTTTTATTTTACTTGCTACCACTGATATTGTATACTGTATAGTAATATTTTATGAAAAACAAATAAAGACTGTTCAAATATTAGTAGTTTTAAAACACGTTAAAAATACAATATTTAAAACAAACTGTTTAAAACAAAACAATTGTTTTAAAACATGTTTAAAACACTGGTTTAAAACAAATTGTTTTAAGCATACTAACCCTGCCTGCTACCCGCAAAAGCCGGCGTCGGCACGGCGAACGTATGCACATTTATGCACAACCAACAAACGGTAAACGGGTAAATTGGACCGCATGAATAGTCATCCACTCTCGACTTCCTGAGTGGCGGGGAGTGCAGGCTACAGCTGTGCAACATCTATAGCTTTCAAAACATGCGTTTCCGTCCACCGATTGGTGATGGACACCTACAGAAATTTTAACTTAAAAAAAAAAACGAAATAGTAAATTTCGTACCCAGTCAGCACAATGGGACATTTAACATCGCAAGAACGTTGACTTTTGTTCCATTATGAACGTTAAATTTTGATGTTTATGTAATATCGCATAGATGCAGTGGCGTAGCGTAGTAGGGGCGGGGGGGGGGGGGCGGCCCGCCCCGGGCGGCACTTTTAGGGGGCGGCAAAATATCATCTAATATCTTTTGTCGCACTTACGATTCGGGACGATTGAAATGAGCACGGAATGTTTCATTACTAATAGCGTTTTCTTTTGGTAAAACTAGTGCACCCTAGAACTGCACTGGCAATGCACGTTAATTATAGATATTATAATTCAATTTGGAGAAACCATTGCAAACTTTTTGTTTTCATCATCGTGCCATGTTTGGTTTTAACATTTTACGTGGTCTTTTATTCAGTTTCAATTGTGATGTGTCACATTTGTTGTTTAGCTGTAAATTTTATATAAATGTTAGTATTTTATGAATGAAAATGTTTAACGACAACTAAAGTAAAAGTAATATTATAGAATTTTATGTTTGCTTTTGCAAAGATTGATTCGGAGCTAAAATTAACGTTTCTCGAGTATAATACATAAGTTTAAAGCAACCCTTTCCATTCTTTGCGTTCATGTATTTAAAAAACAAAAAAAACGGCTCGTTTTTGTGGTACAATACGTGAATCAGAAGCAAGTCATCATTAAAAAATTTTAAAATCATGCATGGCGTCCATAAAAAGGGAAAAGTTGGCCATTGTTTCTCCACCTTCTTTAAAGATAACTAAGTACGTACCTACGCAAATGGATGTGTCGTGCCTGAAATGGTGCACATTCATGCCTAAAGTAACATAACATTGGATTGAAATGTCATATTATTGCGAATATGGTGTCTTTGTAATCTTCACAATATAAGCTTTTCGAGTCTTAAGTTAAGAGAAATAATTGAATTGACTAAATCTTATTGGAAATACGAGTAACTGAATATTTGTACCGTTTTTTTTGCCTAATCCACTGCAAGTATACAAAAGTCAGTTAAGGGATAATATAATACTATAAAATATGATTTTTTTTCATAAAAAAATAGAATTAAAGAATTGTTTATATTATAAAATAAAATTTCGTAAAAATGTAAATTTTTTGGATTATAACAACTTTTGCCTCACAAACCGATGGAATTAAAATTTCTTCCGTTTGTTATGTCAATCATCACATTTTTCCAAATTTACGAGGTTTTAATTCTACCCTTATTACTTATTTAAATCGCCTTCAGTGGTGAAATTTCATATTTCTAAAATGGTTAACAAAAAAGCAATTCAGTTTTTGTCACCACAAAAAAGTAGGTTTGTATACATACCTACGTGTAGTGATTGTTAAATTATTGATCTTTATTGACAAATTGTATTGTCCACTTGAATTATTAAAATTTATTGTGAAATCGAAGCTGGAAGATCAGGGTTGTTATAAAAACGTTTTATTTTATTTTATTCTTTTATAAAATGCTGTTTTTTTAACGAAACAATGTTTTTAAACACTTCACAAAAAAGCATGTTTTAAACATGAAATAAAATATGTTTTAAAGCACACAAAAAACATGGTTTAAACAGAAAATAAAACTTGTTAACATGTTCTACATCACGCAATTATTTTATTTGTAGGCATTTTAATCGGCGTCTTTTCATTCCTTATTTTACTTGCTACCACTGATATTGTATTACCTACTATATTTGATGAAGAACGACAAAAAATGTTTCGGTAGTTTAAAACACAACATTTAAAACAATAGTTTAAAACAAAACATTTGTTTTAAAACATGTTTAAAACACTCTTTTAAAACAAACTGTTTTAAACATAAAAACCTTGTAGAAGATAGTCTGCCCAATATTATAATTATGCTCCGAATATTTCTTACAATTGCCATAAGCAATGCCAGCTGTGAGACGAGTTTTTCAAAATTGAAATTAATCAAAAATTATGTAAGATCAACATTTGTAAACCGAACAATACACAATATAACAGTTCTTTGGAATTACTGTATATTTTTAGTATTTTAAATTGAAATACCTAAATAAGGGGGCGGCGAAATTTTCCTCCGCCCCGGGCGGCTGATATCCACGCTACGCCACTGCATAGATGTTCAGTGTAGAAGAAATTGTTCATTTTGGTCCCATTAATGTTATAAATGTAACTTATCACTGAACATTCATGTAATGTTACATGGATGTTATGTGACATCCTGGCGATTGTTTTGGGATCTATTTCCGGATGATCAATTTATGACTTCAACATCTCAGGAACATCGCTGAGATGTTTTTGTGCTGGCTGGGTACATACCCAGTGAGCACAAAAACGTCTCATGGACATTGCTAAGATGTTAAAGTCACAACTGTAACGTTCTATAGTAGATCCCAAAAACATATCTGGGATGTCATATAAACCTCCTATGTCGCTTACTTACAATCAGAAACCGCTAATCGCATAGATGTTTCAGAGGGCATCTATGCGATGTTACGTTGGGTCATCACCGAGATATGACTTTAGACGCTGATAGGATGTCTTTTAATAACTTCGCAGGGGTGTTTCAGAGGACATCTATGCGTTGTTAACTGAAGACATCACCGCAACATTACTTTCAACGCCTTTGCGATGTCTGCTAATAACCTCGCATGGATGTATGCGGTAAACCACTATGTAATATTTTATTTTAACATTTATGCGAGTAAGTAAAGACCAGCAAATAGATGTGCACTAGAAGATATTGCAGTATACCTGTAAAAAGGGTAATATTTTGTGTTAAAGTGACAAAAACCTCCTAACCTTGATTTTATCCTATGTCAGGAGCGTTTTTGCCACTTAAACACAAAAATGTTAAATCTTTTTACAGCGATATACGACGATGCCTCCTAATGTACATCTATATACTTTTTACACAGTATGCAAACGTTACCGTATATTAGTCCTACCGTTCGTTTGGCTGGTGAATGAGATGTTAATGCATACTTACCTGTAGAGTAGATTAGATGTTGTACTACCGACCAAACTTACGGTTTTGACTGTTCAAATATTACAAACATAGGTAATCACAAAAATACCACTAATCAATATCACTAATACAACAATAAAGCACAAATTCACAAACTAAAATTTATTCTTAAGATAACGTAAAACATATAAGATTAAAAAATATAAAAGTTAATAAATATATATTTATATAACTATATACGATAAAGTATATACTTTATACTATCTTCATCCCTCTTCATTTGGTCCTTGTGATGTTTGTCTCTACAAAAATGACATGGTCAAACATTGAAAAAGTAAAATAACATAATAAAAACAGTATTTATTGGTATCACAAAGATTACTTGTTGGAGACACAGCTATTGTGTGTGATTTGCTTATGTTCATTTGCCCTAAATAATATGTAGGTATGTATGTATATCAGTTTTGCTTCGATGTTACGTCCATAGAAAGAGTATTCAAGAACATAAAATAATAATAAAAGTATTAATTCGTATTTAATTATACAGAATAACATATTAAACAAACGTTTTATTATGAAAGTACAATGGATGGGTATAGATAAAGATTGATAGAATGCAAAATTACGTTTCAAATGATATGTCGTATTAATATGCTTGTTTGTATAAAGTGAGCTTTTTAAAACAAACTTTTCAACATTTTTGTTATCATTTAACACTTATATTAGATACGAATTATATTTAAGGCGCAATACTTGCTACCAGGGTTGTTATAATAAACGTTCATTTTTATTTTACTTGCTACCACTGATATTGTATTGTAATATTTTATATATAGTAATATTTTATGAAAAACAAATAAAGACTGTTCAAATATTAGTAGTTTTAAAACACGTTTAAAATACAATATTTAAAACAAACTGTTTAAAACAAAACAATTGTTTTAAAACATGTCTAAAACACTGGTTTAAAAGAAATTGTTTTAAGCATACCAACCCTGCCTGCTACCTGCAAAAGCCGGCGTCGGCACGTATGCACATTTATGCACAACCAACAACGGTAAACGGGTAAACTGGACCGCATGAATAGTCATCCACTCTCGACTTCCTGAGTGGCGGGGAGTGCAGGCTACAGCTGTGCAACATCTATAGCTTTCAAAACATGCGGTTCCGTCTGCCCATTGGTGATGGACACCTATAGAAATTTTAACTTAAAAACAACGAAATAGTAAATACGTACCCAGTCAGCACAATGGGACATTTAACATCGCAAGAACGTTGACTTTTGTTCCATTATGAACGTTAAATTTTGATGTTTATGTAACATCGCTGAGATGTTTTTGTGCTGGCTGGGTACATATTCCTCATATATGCCTAGACACGTTGACGTAAGACACGTTACCCAGTGAGCACAAACGTCGTTGGGATGTTGAGTTTCGTCCCGTTTATGTTGCATTATGAACGTTCAATATCTGATGTCTATGTAACGTTACATATGGGTGCAAATTATACATTGACGTCCCATTAATGTTACAAAAGTAACGTTACAATGTGACATCAATATGATGTTGCATGTATGTTATATACAAGGTAGGTTGAAAATAAAACATCTATGAGGTGTTGGGAAGTGATGTTTACCTATTTGTGATTCGCGACTGGGCGATACCATCTACGAAGATGTGGGGATGGTTGGGTGGTGGTGGTGGTACATGCGTATGCGTTGTCGGTTTACGAGTTTGCATTTTGCAATCGGTAGTTCGCTGGCTGGTAAAGTCGACGGTTGTATGAGCTTGTTGTTTCGCATCTTTAAACACAATTAAACACCTCAATTACCTACTATGGAGTTGCCCAGTGGTAGTGCAAGTGCAAGTGCGTCTAAAAAGGTAAGAACGTCTTATAAGAGCTTCGATTAATTGGTAGACATTAGGCAGCAGGTTAATATATGTAACTGCGTTGATCTCTCATCGGTATCGTAAATTTCGGATTTGATTTTGTTTACACGATGCGTACGGTATGGTTTGCATGATGCCAATGGGTACGGTAATTATGCTTATTATGATTGGATAACGTGTCTTACGTCAACGTGTCTAGGCATATATGAGGAATATGTACCCAGCCAGCACAAAAAACATCTCAGCGATGTTACATAAACATCAAAATTTAACGTTCATAATGGAACAAAAGTCAACGTTCTTGCGATGTTAAATGTCCCATTGTGCTGACCGGGTACGTATTTACTATTTCGTTGTTTTTAAGTTAAAATTTCTATAGGTGCCCATCACCAATGGGCGGAGGGAAACGCATGTTTTGAAAGCTATAGATGTTGCACAGCTGTAGCCTGCACTCCCCGCCACTCAGGAAGTCGAGAGTGGATGACTATTCATGCGGTCCAGTTTACCCGTTGGTTGTGCATAAATGTGCATACGTGCCGACGCCGGCTTTTGCGGGTAGCAGGCAGGGTTGGTATGCTTAAAACAATTTCTTTTAAACCAGTGTTTTAGACATGTTTTAAAACAATTGTTTTGTTTTAAATATTGTATTTTAAACGTGTTTTAAAACTACTAAAATTTGAACAGTCTTTATCTGCTTTTCATAAAATATTACTATATATAAAATATTACAATACAATATCAGTGGTAGCAAGTAAAATAAAAATGAACGTTTATTATATAACAACCCTGGTAGCAAGTATTGCGCCTTAAATATAATTCGTATCTAATATAAATGTTAAATGATAACAAAAATGTTGAAAAGTTTGTTTTAAAAAACTCACTTTATACAAACAAGCATATTAATACATATCATTTGAAACGTAATTTTGCATTCTATCAATCTTTATCTATACCCATCCATTGTACTTTTATAATAAAACGTTTGTTTAATATATGTTATTCTGTATAATTAAATACGAATTAATACTTTTATTATTATTTTATGTTCTTGAATACTCTTTCTATGGACGTAACATCGAAGCAAAACTGATATACATACATACCTACATATTATTTAGGGCAAATGAACATAAGCAAATCACACACAATAGCTGTATCTCCAACAAGTAATCTTTGTGATACCAATAAATACTGTTTTTATTATGTTATTTTACTTTTTCAATGTTTGACCATGTCATTTTTGTTTTTTTAGAGACAAACATCACAAGGACCAAATGAAGTATATACTTTATCGTATATAGTTATATAAATATATATTTATTAACTTTTATATTTTTTAATCTTATGTTTTACGTTATCTTAAGAATAAATTTTAGTTTGTGAATTTGTGCTTTATTGTTGTATTAGTGATATTTATTAGTGGTATTTTTGTGATTACCTATGTTTGTAATATGTGAACAGTCAAAATCGTAAGTTTGGTCGGTAGTACAACATCTAATCTACTCTACAGGTAAGTATGCATTAACATCTCATTCACCAGCCAAACGAACGGTAGGTATAATAAACGGTATCGTTTGCATACTGTGTAAAAAGTATATAGATGTACATTAGAAGACATCGTCGCATATCGCTGTAAAAAGTTTTAACATTTTTGTGTTTAAGTGGCAAAAGCGCTCCTGACATAGGATAAAATCAAAGTTAGGAGGTTTTTGTCACTTTAACACAAAATATTACCCTTTTTGCAGGTATACTGCGATATCTTCTAATGCACATCTATTTGCTGGTCTTTACTTACTCGCATAACTGTTAAAATAAAATATTACATAGTGGTTTACCGCATACATCCATGCGAGGTTATTAGCAGACATCGCAAAGGCGTTGAAAGTAATGTTGCGGTGATGTCTTCAGTTAACAACGCATAGATGCCCTCTGAAACATCTATGCGATTAGCGGTTTCTGATTGTAAGTAAGCGACATAGGAGGTTTATATGCCATCCCAGATATGTTTTTGGGATCTACTATGGAACGTTACAGTTGTGACTTTAACATCTTAGCAATGTCCATGAGACGTTTTTGTGCTCACTGGGTATCCAATCATAATAAGTATAATTACCGTACTCATTGGCATCATGCAAACCGTACCGTACGCATCGTGTAAACAAAATCAAATCCAAAATTTACGATACCGAAAGATCAACGCAGTTACATCTATTAACCTGCTGCCTAATGTCTACCAATTAATCAAAGCTCTTATAAGACGTTCTTACCTTTTTAGACGCACTTGCACTTGCACTACTACTGGGCAACTCCATAGTAGGTACTTGAGGTAATTGTGTTTAAAGATGCGAAACAACAAGCTCATACAACCGTCGACTTTACCAGCCAGCGAACTACCGATAGATGTTTTATTTTCAACCTACCTTGTATACAACATACATGCAACATCATATTGATGTCACATTGTAACGTTACTTTTGTAACATTAATGGGACGTCAATGTATAATTTGCACCCATATGTAACGTTACATAGACATCAGATATTGAACGTTCATAATGCAACATAAACGGGACGAAACTCAACATCCCAACGATGTTTGTGCTCACTGGGTATTCCTCATATAGGCCTAGACACGTTAATATGCAAAGACACGTTATCCAATCATAATAAGCATAATTACCGTGCTCATTGGCATCATGCAAACCGTACCGTACGCATCGTGTAAACAAAATCAAATCCGAAATTTACGATACCGAGAGATCAACGCAGTTACATATATTAACCTGCTGCCTAATGTCTACCAATTAATCGAAGCTCTTATAAGACGTTCTTACCTTTTTAGACGCACTTGCATGACTTGCACTACCACTGGGCAACTACATAGTAGGTAAGGAAAGGAGTTAATTAAACCTCTTAATTTTGCACATATAAATAAATTTACTTCGGTACTAGTTTCGATCCTGAGATCATCATCAGCCAAAAGCTATAAAAACACAAAATAATCAAGATAACGCAACAATTGTACCACAAAAAACGAACAATGTGATTTAAAATTAAATAAAAATAGAATGGTAAATTGTAAAACAGCAATACTCACAGTCAAATTCAATTAGGTAAAGCGGTACAAGACATCAGAATAAATTAACAAGTAACACCAAAAACACGACCACAACCATTTCAAAAAGCACACACTGCAGCGGAGACAAGGTCAGTACTGAGAACGAGTAAATCTAGTATGAAACCTGATGATAACGGAGCCAGTGCTAACAACCAAAGAAAACAATATTTAAAGGCGGCGATAAAATTGAATGAAATATAAATATGAAAGAGAATATGTAACTATAAACAGTCAATCAGAATAAAATGAAAAAATTTAAAAAAATGAAAAGACAAAAATAAAAATATGTGGGACAAATAGGCAGAAAATACTGACTCTTTTAAATTAAAGGTAGGAGAATAGTGGCTTGTAAAAGAATTCCACTTGATCATTTAAAAGGTTACAATTTTTCTTTTTAAGATGTTCAATATGATATTGTTCAAACAAATCAAGTTTGTAACCCTTATCGCATTTTTGGAGTAACTTAACGCTGTCAAAATTAATTTGATTTGTTCCTCGACCATATTGAGAACAAATTCATCATCCATCCCGTCAACCCCTACAGTTGTCACATCAAGAAATGGTATCGTTATGTTGATGACGTTTTTGTCTTATGGTCCGGCAACCTTGATGACCTCGACGGGATGCTTGATTACATTAATAATTTACATCAAAGGCTGAATTTTACTCTTGAGGTTGAATCTCTACACCAGTTGAATTTTCTTGATGTGACAATTGCGAGGCATGACGGCCATTTGTCCTTTAATGTTTTTAGAAAGCCTACTTCAATTCCCACGATCATACCATATGACTCTGCCCACCCTGTGTCTCACCGCTTTGCCTCCCTCCGTTATTTTTTCCGTAGAGCTTTGACTTACCCACTTAGCCACGAACATAAATTGATTGAAATTAATTTCATCCGCGATCTCGCTCTAAAAAATGGCTTTCCTTTGGTTCTCATTGACAAACTTCTGCACACTACCTACATTTCCCTTGACCCCCTATATACCCGCGCCCCTATGGATAACCCCCCTCCCTTATACAGACCTTTTACCTTCAATACTATTACATCCAAACTACCAAAAATTCTAAAACCTTACAATATAGTCCCTGCTTTTAAAACTACTACAAAGCTCATCAACATTCTGTCAAGACAGCATCAAGTTACGGACTCAGTACTTCAAAGTAGTGGTGTTTACCTCCTAGGATGTAATAATTGTGATAGCTATTACGTGGGACAGACGGGCAGAAAACTATCTATTCGACTTAATGAACATAACAACACATCCACTTCTAACATTTATAAACATAGAATTGCTACCGGACATAAAATTAATTTTGACAGCGTTAAGTTACTCCAAAAATGCGATAAGGGTTACAAACTTGATTTGTTTGAACAATATCATATTGAACATCTTAAAAAGAAAAATTGTAACCTTTTAAATGATCAAGTGGAATTCTTTTACAAGCCACTATTCTCCTACCTTTAATTTAAAAGAGTCAGTATTTTCTGCCTATTTGTCCCACATATTTTTATTTTTGTCTTTTCATTTTTTTAAATTTTTTCATTTTATTCTGATTGACTGTTTATAGTTACATATTCTCTTTCATATTTATATTTCATTCAATTTTATCGCCGCCTTTAAATATTGTTTTCTTTGGTTGTTAGCACTGGCTCCGTTATCATCAGGTTTCATACTAGATTTACTCGTTCTCAGTACTGACCTTGTCTCCGCTGCAGTGTGTGCTTTTTGAAATGGTTGTGGTCGTGTTTTTGGTGTTACTTGTTAATTTATTCTGATGTCTTGTACCGCTTTACCTAATTGAATTTGACTGTGAGTATTGCTGTTTTACAATTTACCATTCTATTTTTATTTAATTTTAAATCACATTGTTCGTTTTTTGTGGTACAATTGTTGCGTTATCTTGATTATTTTGTGTTTTTATAGCTTTTGGCTGATGATGATCTCAGGATCGAAACTAGTACCGAAGTAAATTTATTTATATGTGCAAAATTAAGAGGTTTAATTAACTCCTTTCCTTATCAAATAATTTTTGCATTATGGACCTTTACCAACTACATAGTAGGTAATTGAGGTAATTAATTGTGTTTAAAGATGCGAAAGAACAAGCTCATACAACCGTCGACTTTACCAGCCAGCGAACTACCGATTGCAAAATGCAAACTCGTAAACCGACAACGCATACGCATGTACCACCACCACCACCCAACCATCCCCACATCTTCGTAGATGGTATCGCCCAGTCGCGAATCACAAATAGGTAAACATCACTTCCCAACACCTCATAGATGTTTTATTTTCAACCTACCTTGTATATAACATACATGCAACATCATATTGATGTCACATTGTAACGTTACTTTTGTAACATTAATGGGACGTCAATGTATAATTTGCACCCATATGTAACGTTACATAGACATCAGATATTGAACGTTCATAATGCAACATAAACGGGACGAAACTCAACATCCCAACGACGTTTGTGCTCACTGGGGCGGTATTGCAATGAAGGTGATTATAATTTCGTAGTAAAGACCTCTAATATATCCAAATACTATTTTTAAATTTTTAAACATTTTTGCATAGCTTTGGACATAAAACAAACAAAATATGAATTAAACTAGGCAAGCATTCCAAAAAGCTGTAATCCTGTCACCATCACAAAATAGGCAACACGAGGTTGGGGAATTTACTAAAAAATCAACAATAAAAAGCATAAGTAATCGATTTACATAAATTGTAAACAAATGCATGACATTCCTAGAATTACGACGTCCATGGGTCTTTTTAGGAAACTTTTAAGAAGCAGCAATAACAACTGCATATTTTCTTAGATTTCGTAATTCTTATAGCTAAAATACCATAGTGATTGTGACGACTACAGTAAAGTTAAATACGCAACACATAAAATACTCTAAGTAGAATTAAACTGATAGATCATGATAGACGATTTTAATATTGCCGATCACAGGAGAGTTGATTCAGATTAGAGCACTGGTTCCCAAACGGTAGGTCGCGACCCCCAAAGAAGGACAGCGAAAGCAGGTTGGGAACCGGTGATTTAGAGAATATGCAGCCAAACTTCCATGCATCTTTTATTAGGTATGTTCGATTGCCGGTCGCGCTCAGGTTGTACCATTGTGTCCGTAATAAATATATATATAATAAAAATATAAATCGAAAATGCTATAATTTGTGAATGAATCTTGCTCAAACTCCTGCCCTCTGGATATCATGGCCCCAACTAACCTATGGCTGACTATCTATATTCCTATATTCGTTGACAATCAACGATATACGTATTAATATAATATACGTATTGTCCATTAATAACTGCCACTGCCTAATGCCCTAATAGAACTATATTATATTTTTTTGGGCGCAGGTTTCTAAATTATTCGCTAAAATTTGAAAATGGGATAAGTATAATATGTATAATGTACTATCTACCTTTCGGCGTGTATTTTCACCGTCGACTATTATTGTTACTTATCAGCTATAATTGTAAAATACAAAGCAATTATTGTTATCAGAGACGTACGACGTGTGAAGCATGTGTGAAGTATCTAACTCTATTCTGGACGACGGTAACAAAGGTATGAATTGTTGCATCTAAGGTAGCTTAAAATGTTTTCTTTTTCTAATGAGTTATGAGTGTTATGACTAATGAATAACCCGTCATAGAAAAAAAAATGTTACTGCTATTAAAATAATAAACTATGCGCAGAGCACTTTTATTTCCATATGTGACTGATCAGTTGATCACTGAAGTGACGCAAGACGCAAGTAAACATTTTGAACATTTTGACGAGCGCCGTGAATGCAGCAGAATTAGGGTGAAATTGGTAAAACAAAATTAAGTTGGTGCGTCGTTTCGTACTAGAGGTGGCTTTGAAGTCTGCTGTCAAGCTGTAAATATAGTTGTTTATTCGTGCTATTAATTAACAAAATATGATTTTTAAAGCTCTATTTGATGGACAAACAACATGTACAACGCTGAGACTGCAACGTACGACTTACGGAGGTACACAGCGTTTAATTTTATCATAATTTCCGTAACCACTGACGTCAGTGTTAATTGTTAAGCTGTATATTTATTGCGATAAAAAAAAGTGATAAAAGTTACAAGCGACGGCCCAAACGCTAAATTCTCGTACAAAGTAGACACGCGAAACGCGGAGCAATCAATTATGTAATTAAAAACTAACTAAAATACTCTAAACTCAAAAGTAATATAACAGTGAAGTGCTACAAGTTCAGATCTACACCATTATCTAGAGGATTATTATCTTTTCTATTATAGATTGTAAATGATTTACCAGTATGGCTGAGGGTACGGATCCACCTGGGTTTTACCAACTGCGCATCACAGGTAAACAAATCTCGGCGAATTCGATTGCAAAATTATTACTTTACGTTTTTAGTTGAGTGTGCTCACCTGCGACAAGCAGGTTTTATGAAACCAAGCCCCTATGTTGAGATAACGATAGACGGCCACAGCCCGAGACGGACAGAGATTGTGAAAACCACTTCCCAGCCGAAATGGAACGAAAGTTTCACCGTTTTAGTGACGCCCCAATCAAAAATCAATTTCAGCGTCATCGACCACAACAATTTCCGGAAAGACACCACGATTGGGGAGAAAAAACTAGATTTACATCAGTTATTATTGCATCATAACGGAAGGTGCGAAAATTTGGAATTGACAATAGATCTGACTAATGAGGGAAAACAGAGCGATTCGCCATCAAAAACTGGGGAGTTGATTTGTGTTTTGAGTGGTTTACGGGTCGAGATGTCAAATTCGTCGAGTCGTAGGGCGAGTACTTCTGTCCCGATATCAGATTACGATGGCTCCGATGCACCTGCACGATTTGTTTTGAATGGGGTAAGGGTTAAGGAACGCGTTCACGGCGGAAGTGACATGGCAGTACTGCAGCCCTTGGATAGGAGGTCATCAGCATCTATTGCTAGGCCCGCACCTCCACCCCCAGTGGTTGCTCCCGTCCAAACTCCTGTGCAGACAATAGTAGGACCCATACTACCATCGAGCAGTTCTAATAATATCCCATATGGTAAGGAGACTATTTTTGTTGTATATTGTGCAAGATGTCTTTGCTGCAACCCAGACAAATTTTCAGTTTCAAGTAATGAGATCGAAAAGATTAATATTGTTCTTATTTTAGATGATAAGATTTGTTTGAGTTGGGGATTATTTGTCATTGAATTATGAATCATACAAACAGTCACAAACATTTGGTTTTGTATGGCTGTATTACTTGCTGGCAGCTAAATGTTATTTAAAAATATATTGAAACAAAGCAGATGTACAGTTCTGCTCATAATCGTTTTTATTAACCCAAAAAGGAAAATACAAATGTATGCTGCTAACACATACATCCAAATATAATTCACAGGTGGCATTCTGCAATGCGTTGCATCTGTCATTTATATAGCTGTCCATTGTCCATTGGCTGGTTTTCTTAATGGATGTCCAGTCCACCTCCGTTAAATGTTTTTGGGTGTTTCTACGATAAGAGGTTGTATTTTTTATGATTCTTCATAAAACAAGTGAATTGTTAATATTAGCCTATTTCAAAATTTTATCATACTAAGTGCAAAAGCGCAAGACATTTTACTATTTTTATCCAACTTTTTTACTTTAAAAAGAAAAACGGGAAATACATTGGCTTGGGGATAGTCATGCTTTACTGGGTAGGAATTGATGAAATAGTACATTGATTCATTATTAAAAATCAATATTGCTTGGCATATTTGCTTAATTATTAATAGACATATATTCATTTGTTTCTGTTATTTTGGTTTTGTTTATTTATGTTTATATCAGCATATGTCATATACACTACGGTCTCGATTTGCGTCGGGGTTACGTTCTGGGAAAGTGCGACACACATCGAAACAACGCAAATCGAATCACATTTTGTCATAAGACACCATATAAATTTTCCAGACGCGTTCCGCAGACGTCGTGTTTACTTTTTGACATAAAATGTCTTATACAAAATTATTCCTGGGATCAATGTTGGAAAGTATTGTAAGAAACTAGTATTTTAAACAACAATAACGATAATTTTGCGAGTAGGTATGTATAATGTAACCGTATGTTAAAAAATTAAACATTACATTAATAAAGTGACCTTGTAAATCCTAACAAATAAAAATCAGTATTAGCGTTTCACGTTTTGGGTTTAAAAAATAGTGTAAAGTTTACAGCCTTGCATTTATTTTACGCTTTGTATAACGATCTTTACAACACTGAACATCTTTCGCGACAGCATTCACAACATTTCTGCTTCAACTTTCATCGTTACCATGTCCAATAAAAAATTATTGTATTCTTTTTTTTGAGATTTGTTGTATCATTTACTCAAGATTACATAATTGTTCAATGTAATTCAGACTTTAGAATCTTCAAAAACATGAAGTTACCCTTTTATGCGTAAATGTTGACGTTTCGCGAATCATGTTGCCTGCTTCTTCAGAGCTAATTGAATACTATATAAGTATTCAGTTAGCTGTGAAGAAGCGAGCAACATGGTTTGCGAAACATCAGCATTTACGAATCTTAACACACGGCATAACCCGGAAACAATTTATTTTCTAAATGACGCTGGCTGTGAAAGCCTATGTACTTACTTAAATTACAGTATTTTATACTATAATTATGCTGTTCGACTGTCCATTTTATAAATTGCTGGTATAAGAAGTATTTTTAGTCCCTGCTTTCATTTTAATAATGAATTACTACTATTAAATCAGGAAAACCATCAGTGATTGGTGGTTATCTACAATATAATGACATAACGTTGTACCTAAATTTTTTTTTGCCTAACTTACTGTCATCGGTGAATTATCATGTGACTTACCCAGTGAAAATATAATTTACCAATTGCAATTTTTAATTACGTGGTAATTTAAATTTGAAATTAATAATTTTAATCTCAGCGGTAATTTACTGAAAAAATTACTTACTGAAATTTAACATCTTTAGTCAGATTGCTAGTTATCTACAAAGTAATGACTTTTATTTATCAAACATTTTTATTAACATAAGCAGATATCATAACCTACAGTGATCGGTATTAATGCGTGATTAATTTAAAGTGATTAGTTTAACATTTTGTATTTTTAATTACCCGGTAATTTAAACCGGCATAATTTACCATTTTGAATTTTTAATTACTCGGCAATTTAAGCCAACGTAATTTACCATTTTTAATTTTTATTTACGTGGCAATTTAATATTTGAAATTAATAATTTTAATTTGAACGGTAATTTACGAAAAAAAATAATTACCGTAATTTAACATCTCTGCATATTTTCGATCAACGCAAATCGAAACTATGCAAATCGAGACCCCAGTGTATGTATCACCACCTATTGTCACTTTGTATTTGCCCCGGCCATGTACAAGACAAAAAACATGTCCCCAAGGCCACTTTTAAGAAAATGTAGGAATAATAAAAGAAATACTGTTTGTATAGATCTAATCAATTACCAGGTTCATAAATTCACCTCTTGCCGGAAATAGATAGTAAAAACACAATGATTAAGTCAATTATAACAAATTGCAACTTGCCAGGGGACAGACAACAGTCACCGTTCTAAACACGAGTAGCACGTTGTTTTGTGTCTCTCACTAACCAATGAATCAAACAGGGGCACCTATTCACAGTATCTGTGGACCAAAATGTGCCAGCGGAAGGCACGTGGAAATTGTGCGATAAACTTTAATTTGAAAATATTTTATGATAAATGAATACCTAATTAGTTCCAGCATTGATATAAGATTCCTTAGTTTCTTCTTCCTATCATGTGACATTATATACTGTCTTGTTAATTTTTTTTTGTTATTAAAAAGACGGCTAATTAAGATGTCGGATAATTTTGTTATTTTCTTGTTGTCCATTAAATTTCCTTTATCTCTATGTTGTACCCAATATTCACTATGGATGTTTTACAAATTTACTTTTATTTTGTTCTGGTGTTTTTCTGCCCAAGTATGGCATTCCTACATTATAGAGTAGCTTACACGGGTGTTAAGGATCTTCCTTTTACAGTTGTATTTAGTTACCATTATTTATTTCATCTCTGAGGAATTCTTGCATTTATTTATTTCTTGGTCCATTTTGCTTTTGTTGCTACTGAATGCTCTCTGGTAAGCTTTATTATTTAGCATATGCTAACTCTGTTTTAAACTAAATAAATTAACTAGTACATGACCTATTACTTGTAGCTGATAGTGGTTTGCCGAAATCCAACAAATAAGATTTAAAAGGTTGCCGAATATGGTTTCTATAGACTGTCGACAATAGTCAAATATCCTCCAGGTATTATAGTGAGAGCTGCTTTAGAAATATTTTTTTTTTAATAGTAGATGTCACCAATGAGGAAAAACACAGCAATTTGTCAATAAAATCTAGGGAGTTGATTGGTGGTACAAGTGGTTTACGAGGTGAGATGTCAGATCCGTATAGTCGTAGGCCGACTATATGTACCCCGATGTCAGATTACGATGGGTCCGATGCACCTGCACCGTTTGTTTCGAACAGAGGTAGGGTTAGGGAAGACATTCACGGTGGTGGTGACTTGGCAGTGCTGCATCCCTTGGATAGGTCATCTTTTGGTAGATCTGCGCTTCCACCTCCAGTGGTTGCTCCCGTCCAAACTCCTGTGCAGGCAATAGTAGGACCCATAGTTCCATCGAGCAGTTCTAATAATATTTCATATGGTAAGGAGACGCTTTTGTCCTGTTGTTTTGTACATTGTGCAAGATGTCTTTCATCCCACCCGCGCAAATGTTCAGCTTCAACCAATGAGAGAAAATATTGTTCATATTTTAAGTGATTTTTTTGGAGTTGGCGATTATTTTTCATTGAATTATGAAACAGTCACAATATATAGTTTTGTATGGCTGTAATTATTGGTGGCATTTCTATCTTAGTTAAAACTAGACTCAAACAAAGAAGGTGTAATTATCTGCTAATTTTAAACTATTTTATTATAAGTATAGCTTTTATTAACCCAAAAAGTAAAATGTACATAATATACATAATCACGTATACAAACATATTTCGTAGATAATAGTATCTAAATATAATTCTCAGGTTCCATATTGTAGTTGTGCATTTGTCCTCCCATTTTTTCGATTTGTGGTGCCATCATCGTCTTTGTCTTCCTCTATTTCGATATCTATCCAAAGTTATTCGGTTATTTCCTTTGTCTATCCTCCTGGTTTTCTTAATGTTTGTCTAGCCCAATTCCATTAAAATGTTTACATACTTTGATTTTGTTCTGTTTATCTGTCAATGCCCAAGGCTGACATTCGTATGTAAGAGACGAGCTTACACTGGTGTCAAAGCCTATTATTTTTGTATGTGACAACATTAGTTTTTCTTAAAACCAGAGTTAATTCACAATTTCTGTCTTCAGATTCTGCAGAAAACGCATGCCAGAATCGGTCATTTGTTCGATATTGTTTGTTGTTGGACAGTGTAATAATTATAATAATATTGTATTACGTTAGTCATTGAATTGTTAAATCGTCAGGCGTTTCTGGGAAATTAAAACAATATACTATAACATGCGGCAAGTGTGCATTTTACAGATTTGGTCAGCACAGAAGTGACCAGCAAGTCGATAATTTTAACGCAAATATTGTAATTGCAATGTATGTACAGTGAAAATAGACGAAAAATTGGCTATTAAAGGAAATGGTGTTTCAATATTCTTTGGCGTCCGTAAATTTTATTAGATTCTGGAACTCCTATAAGGTACTCTAACGTACACGTTTGCGGGTTTTTACATTTTACCGCAAAACGGCCACATTTTCGTAATTTTAGCTCCCGTACAAAAATAGTGTTCATAAAATTCTGCACAAAAAAGGTATACTCCACTTTTTCTTAAATGCAGTGGTTCTTAAACTGCAAGCGGCCCAATTTAGAGGTTTGCAGTTTAGAAACCACACTGTATTTGTATAATATTATCTATCCAATAACAACATTTCTTTTTGTTAATAAGTCTATATTTTAATTCCGTGAATAATTATAGTTTTCTATTAAATATTCAACAAACACATCTGCTCCACTCTTTTTGAGAACTCAGAAATTTATTCCCGCTATAGTGGGATAAAATTAGCAAAAAGGGTGTTGGGGCGTATTTAAGAATAGATGTAATATACCTTTTTCGTGCAGAATTTTATAAGGATTAATTTTGTACAGAACCGTTTTGCGGTAAAATGCGAAAAAACGCAAACGGGCACGTTAGGGGTGGTTTTTAGGGCGCAAGACTCTAGTACAATTTTCGGACGCCAAAGAATGTTGAAACTCAACACTTTCGGTGTCGAATCCGAAAAGGGCAACTGAATTGGATTTATTTCCCTTCCTTTTGCTAATTTCACCGTACTATAATAAGTTCGATTGGGGCGATATGAAAACGTTCAAAATTTCCCCATTTCCATTCATAAAGAGACTTCATACATATGGAGACAAATAGCATTCTCCAAATTGAGAGAGACAGAGACTGTTATTTTTCAACCTCATTAATTATGATAAACTACTGTTGGACAATAGATCACCTTTTAGTAAACATAAGTTTGAAGTTTTGCAATATTTTTGTACGTATGTACACAGTTATGGAGGGAAGATAGCCAAGAAACAAAAAGGTCTCAAAGTAAACATGAAACTTGATATCCTCAAACTTTGTTTACCGCATTGATATCACTTAACAGAATGTCTATAATCACAATTTTGGTTGACATCAACCGTTTGATTATCGACCGTGTTCCGTTTTATACAGCCTGTAAGATAATTCTATCCAACAAATCTATACTTTTTGAGGTATGGGTATTGTTTCTTTAAGTTGTGTTTAAATTACTGTAAAATGGTTTGATGTGGTGTTGTAAAAATTTATTATATTAGAATCTATCCATTAGAGTCTATCCAACTTTATCGTTTATTTTAATAGAACCTGGGTGAAGGGTTGCGTTATTTTATGTTTAGTATTGTGTAAAACTTCCAGTTTCGAGATAAGTGCGGAATTACTTTGCTCTTCAAATTCGTAAATCATAAACAGCAATCAAACTACACATCCCTGATAGTGTTAATTTTGTAGATGATAATGTTTGCCAACACGAATTTCTATTGTCAATAGAAGGCAATTTAATTAAATCTCGTTATCACTAAAATAGCAATTTAGATTTATAATTGTTTTATGTTCATTACATTATACGTAAATTCACTGATTTGTATACAGTCATACAATAGGATTACTTTTTTTTATTATTTTATTTCGGTTATTGTTGGCATACATATTCAGGAGGTTGAGTACGTTTGTTTATTGATTAAAAGTTCAAATTACTCTGATAGCCAGGATATGAATTATTATGCGTTATATTAATGTGCTGCCGTACGCAGTATGTTACTCACTTGTTGTGTCCAGAAATTTTGGCGGCCCTAGCTGGAAGTTGATATAGGTAATACCACGAGAGCTGCAAATGAGTCATCGATTCCAGCTGTTATTTTGGTGATACGTTACAGACATGGGCGCCGTTACATATGGGCAGGGGGGGGCGCTTGCCCCCCCCCCTGGATTTCGAACCCAACTACCGCTACGCGAAAAACGAAAAAGATAGGAGTGGTCGAGAAATTTTTGAGCGATCTTTGATCACAATTGAAGACCGATAAATAGATCTGATCGATAAATCGGTTATTATCATATTAGATTGATCTTTTGGTCATAGATCAGGTTGATCTTTTTCATCAGATGGATCTCGCATATCAAACCGAATTTAAAGCTATGTATTTATTTAACACACAGGTCAGTCGCCGCCCGGCCTGTGTGTAAAATATTTTCACGGCTAGGCTTGAAAGTTATTAACTAAACGCCTAGCGGGCAATTAGCATCTTTCGTGTCCCCACAAAGATGCAAAAATGACATTTACGTATAGTGAAGGATGAAAAAAAATACTAGATAAGTGATGACTATTCCGATTATTATCGGCTATTGTCACCAATGTCAGTTTTATTAGATATTGCGATATTGCCCTCTTGTAACAGTCGCGAAAGAGCCACAAGATGGCAAGATACGGTATACAAATTTTGCGCTGCAGTCCAAAATAAGTATTGTTGTATGCACTTTTATTTGATCGTACTTATTAGTTTCCATTACTTCGCAATTTTTGGCACTGCTGAGCAGTTTATCTTAATTACACTGGGTGTTAAACTAATAAACGTAGAATATATAGATAAGGTATAATAGTCAACTTTTGGTAGTAGATCAAATTTTGATAACGAACTCATGTCCAGATAGACGCCGTTTAGGAACTGCAGAGAGCCGGAATATTGTACCAACTTTAGAAATTGCTTTAGTAAAATAGGTTGTATAAAGTATCCTAGAATAACTAATATAAAATCAAATAATTTAAAAAGATTTATAGATAACCCATTTTGGCTAAAATTGGTACTAAAATTACAAAACTTCGGTTAATGAAAAGGGAGTTTCAAAAACGTTAAATAATAAAAAATTTCACACAAAAGTTATTTGGTATTAAAAGGGCCATCCTATGATACATGACAATTGATTCTCTATGCTGTTTGTAATATTGGTACCATTTTCTGACTCCCTCCAACGTTGACACAATACATTTCCGTACATGAGTTTGTTCAAAAGTTAGTAGTTGACCTAACATTGTCGCCTTACAAGTGTTCAAGTATAATAGTAAAATAAAAAAAATGTTATTTCGTCGTCGATTATCCTAAACACATAATTTTCAAATTAATCCACTTTTCTCTACTTTTAGTCATTATTTCTCGTTAACGGGGTAAATTTTAAAATAATATTGTTGCCTTTTTATTGTTTATCAGTTTGTTATTAAGATATTGTATCAGATTCTCGATGACCACGAGCTAGAAATTATTATAGGAAATTAACAACAATGTCTCCTACCGTATTAAAAAGTAATAAAAAGGCTACAATATTGGTTGAAAATTATACAAAATCTTAAATTCTAGAATAAGAGTTCAATGATTCAGAAACAAAATATATTTACAAACAATTATTAATTAAAAATATTAATCCCACATTAATAATCGATATAGAAAGACGGCAAAATGACTTGAAATTCAATGAATATCAATATATAATAGCTGAGTGTTGTCGAGCATACAGGGATCACGACCATGGATGCCTATTAACACACAAAAATGTGAACAAAAACATTTCACTACCTTAAAGCGATAGAGATTTCTCAGAGTGTATGCGAAATAACACAAGACGAAAATGCTGCAAAACAGTTAATAGCATAGTACTTAATATTGCGTTACCATTTAATACGAAAAAAATGTTGCCCCCCCCCTGGAACATTTTCTAACGGCGCCCATGGTTACAGACCATTCCCGTGCGTTAGACAGAAACAGCGCGCCTTTTCATGCGTCTGTTCTTACGATTTTTAGCGATGACTCATTTGCAGCTCTCGTGGTTTTACCTATATTGGCTCAGTGAGGAAACGATTAAAGAAGCTCTTGCAAGATAGTGACCTAGTGGACATATATTTTTTAAGGTTAAGGTAACATAAAATTGCTGTATCGATGATTGAAATGATTTATTTCGTTATCACTAACTACTTTTTGGGCCACCCCGTCATCAGCTGCAGCAAACTACTAATAAATGCAACATACATAAGTCATGTTATACTATTAATTGAATACCGTCAATTAGCTGAAGTTAAAAGTTAAAAACAATAATAAAAGTGCGCAATGATGGACTGAACTGATTAATTAAACAACAAAATGTTGCTACTGTAAATGCTACTGTGAATGAACAATGCAAAGCTATCGGCACTATCGGCTTAAGAGAGGGGGCGGGATTTTAAAAAATTGTAAATAAATCCTGTTAGTCAGTTGTACCGTTTAAGTCAATTCTACATAAAGACGTAACGGATACGTTTGTCGTTGACGACTGCGCATACGATTACCGTCAAAAATGACAGTAATGACGTGCGCAGCATGTGCGCAGTGTAGACCAAGCAATAGAGCAGAAAATGACTAAGTTCGTGACAAAAATACTAGCAGGAAGCCGGCGGTCCTAGGTCACGTGGAACAGTCAGTAGATGTATTGTAATGTGGTTCCTACTCGCAAATATCATTTCTTAATTTGTTATAAACAAAAACCTCAAAAAATCGTGTCTTTTTTTCGTTTTTCGCTTGTAAAAACTGGACCGATGGAGCAATCTTGATGCTTTCAACAGACGATTTGTAGAGAATGAAAAGACGAAAAAAATTAACCCTGCACGGACTCGTTTGACTTAATATTAACGGAGGAAATTCGAAAAAAACGTTTTCAAAGTAGTAGCGGAGACTTTTCGCGTGAAAGTAGCGATTGATGGGTACTTTGAGTGTGGATAACGCAGGCGTTGTCCGATGATTAGTTTTTGCACAATTGCGATTTGAATATTTTTATGCAATACGTTTCGGTGAGCCGGGATGCGTCGGAGGTGGTCCGATTTGAATTTTTTTTTTACGTATTTCGAAAGTAGAAGTATTGTGCTACAAAACGTCTATTCTGATTTTGCGTTAAAATGTTGCGAAATGGGTTAAAAATGCTTGCAAACATGACCGAAAACTACCGCGCGCTGCAAACCTGTTGAGTAGTGGGGGTAGGCGGTCGACGAGGGGAAGCGCGTATCTATAGTAATACAAGCGCGCTGCGAGCTTCCCCGCGTCGGCCGCCTGCCCTCACTACTAGACCGCGTTAGAGCGCGCGGCAGTTTTCGGTCATGTTTGCAAACATTTTTCTCCTATTTCGCAACATTTTAATGCAAAATCTAAATAGATGTTTTGTAGCACAATACTGGTCGCCGAAACATATTGCATAAAAATATTCAAATCGCAATTGTGCAAAAACTAATCATTGGACAACGCCTGGGTTGTACACACCCAAAGTACCCATCAACCGCAATTTTTACGCGAAAAGCCTCCGCTACAAGTTTGAAAATGGCGGAGTTACGAATTTTTGAAAAAACGCAGATTTTTTCGGTTTCTCCGAATTTCCACCGTTAATATTAATTTAATCGAGTCCGTGCAGAGTTTTTCATTCTCTACAATTCGTCTGTTGAAAGCATCAAGATTGCTCCATCGGTTCAGCGCTTACAAGCGAAAAACGAAAAAAACACGATTTTTTTAGGTTTTTTTGTATATAACAAATTAAGAAATGATATTTGCGAGTAGGAAACACATCACAATACATCTACGGACTGTTCCACGTGACCTAGGACCGTCGGCTTCCTGCTAGTATTTTTGTCACGCAAATCTCTATTGCCTGGTCTAGTGGTCAACTGAGCATTCCGACCACGACAAACGTATCCGTTGCGACTTGATGTAGAATTGGCCTTAGTTAACTATCCGGGGCCGTTATGTTTTGCCTGTTTATTTCCATGTCCTCAAGAAGTGCCATCTTAAATGATTTGGTCAGTTAAAAGAAAATTGATTATTTCACTTAATGTTAACCAGAAAACTTACTTAATAAAAAATAAATAGTTAGGAATAAACACAGAAAAAATAGTAAGAACTGTATTTGCTGACATGGGCATTGCACCCCCGCAGGGGTGCAAGAGGGTGCACCCAGAGCAAAACAAAGAAGCCTATTTGTTGCAAAAACTTAATTACCTATATACTTCAGACTAGTTGTGCAATTTCTGCCATCATCAGTGAAATAGTCGAATTATTCGTGCAAAACCAACAATCAATCATCATATCAAAGCAGACGTAAAAGCCCCAAACAATCAGGCTTCATCAGCAAATTAATCAAGAAATTTAAACACAACCAGCATTATCGGCGGAGACATAAATCTATGCGGTTGAGTGTTGAAAATACCAGCGAAATTCAAGGTAATAGACTGGAGTCACAAAAAACGTTCATAACCTCTGTATTTAACATGTGGTTGGATGAAGTTAGGTGATGTTAGATGGGTGCATTTGGTGGATAACAATGTAAAAACTTAGACTCCAGTATGGATGGCACATGACGAGTATATGAACAGCATCAAGCGTTGTTCGACGAAAGAATGCTCATCATCGCCCAATTTGCTTATGAAGCCTGATTGTTTGTGGCTTCTACGATTTCTTTGATATGATGATTGTTTTTACTGCTCTGACTTGTGTGTCGGCCGAATAATCACTTAAATATTCTGCCCGGATTAAGCTGGTTTTACACGAATAATTCGACTATTTCACTGATGATGGCAGTAATGGCGAAACTAGTTTACAGTATATAATAAAACTTTTGCAACAAAGAGGCTTTTATTGTTTTAATTAGGTATCTGATTTTTCGAAATGGATCTACATCTGATTTAAAATAAAATACTACAGAATATAAGTATGAGGTCGGGCGCCACCCGAGAGCGCCGGGTGAGCTGGGCCTACCTTTTAAATAAGAAATGAAGAAAACGTTTGTCGCCTTTGGTAAAATCCAATAAACACTTTTTTTAAGTGAGAGAACGACAGATATTTGTTTTAAGAAGCAGTTTTATTATAAGTAAGTTTATAACTAAGTAAATTAATAAGTTTTAAATAAAGCTTTTCTTTCTGTTAAAGTTAGAGATAAAATTACTCAACTTGTTTAGATGGAATGTATGGATTGCTAATAATTTGCTATGCGATTGCTGACAACACTGTAGCAAGTAGAAGACGATATTATTTCACGAGCACATAACTAAGGATATAAATCGCGAGCATATGCGAGCCGTAGGCGAGCGTGTAAATATGCGAGCGATTTATATCCGTTGTGTGCAAGTCGAATACGACGTTTTATCTACGACATAAATTCCATTTTATATCAAATATTTTAAATGTATTTGTCAATGATGGCGATGCGAACTGTCCCATAACTGTCATCCACGTGGGTTTTAACAGACTTTGACACTAGCGTTGTATAATGATGACAGTTCGTTCAAAGAAGGAAGTGATTATATAGATGATATTTGAACAATCTGTCATTATTATACAACGCTAGTGTCATTATAATCAGTGGCGTGTGTCATGATGGGGATTATATTATATAGTCAGAGATATGCAATTAACTTATTATATGTGAGTCGTAGATAAAACCTATTTAAGATCTACACTCTACAGTGTCTCAAGACAGACTTTCGAAATTAGGAACTCTGTCAATTAAAAATGACCGCTAAAAATCTAGATTTTTCTGCTCCTATTTAAAGATTTCGCCGATAAAAATACCCGCAAAGTTAATTTCAGACATCAATAAAATTAGTTTCAAATTTTGTTTGTAGTGTTTGTAATATACGTTTTCTCAAATGACATAATCGATGTTTTATTTTCTGTACTGACAATGAAATTTGTAATTTTCAAGGGGTGCCCAGAAACACTACCCGAGGGCGCCAAGGAAGCTTAAGGCTGGCACTGAGATTTCGCAATAAAATGCAAACTCGCGTGATTTTCTTCTTGTCAGTTGTTGCGACGATAATTTTGATACAAATAACCAGGGATGTAAAAGCGTAATTTACCGCGTAAATTACCAAATTAATTACCGTAATTAATGGTACTTTACCGATTTTTATTTACAGTAATTTACGGCTTAAATTACCGATGGTAATTTACCGTCAATTTAAATTACCGTTGGTAATTTACCGGTAATTTACCGAAAATTTTAATTACAGTTGGTAATTTACTGGAATTTATAAA
The DNA here is from genome assembly GCA_963966075.1 of Aphodius sticticus. Taxonomy (NCBI): domain Eukaryota; kingdom Metazoa; phylum Arthropoda; class Insecta; order Coleoptera; family Scarabaeidae; genus Aphodius; species Aphodius sticticus. The sequence continues at coordinate 46,125,453 of OZ014508.1, read as the reverse complement.
TTAATTTAAAAATCTGATGTGGCCAGGCACACGACTTTATCATACTATATATAAAATTAATAGTTTAGCTGCATGAGTTTCTATTAGTAGAACTATACAGATATGTCGATTAAAGCTGCGTTCGGATATTGTACTCCGTTGACACCGGGTACACCGTCCAAATGACACTTACGAGTTATTGGGTGTAAAAACTGTAATACAATATCCGAACGCAGCTTATATTGACAGAAGTTATTGTCAAAACATTAGCGTTTGACACTACCTACTGTCATTAGAATCAAAAAATCTGACAAATCCTGGCTACTAGTGTTAGGCTGGGGCCACGGACCTAGCGACAGCGAAGCGGTGGCGTCGGCGACCGTTGTGTGTATACCTATATACATACGTATATATAGATATATACACAACGATCGCCGACGCCAACGCTGTCGCTCGGTCCGTGGCCCCAGCCTTAGTGTAGTACGACCGATCTCGATGAAATAGAATTTGCTCATGCAGCTAAACTATTGATTGTACCAAAAAATGTCATAGTCATAAATTATTCAGAATTTCCTCTTCTTTAATTTATTATTTAACTATTTCGACGAAATTCCAGAAATGGCGGCTTATTTGTAAAATCTTTAAAAAATGCTAAGACTAAACCTCCAGTTCCTTTGTACCCTTTTCAACAGAAAGCTTTTCAGCTCTAAGTTTGGTTATGAAACTTCTAAATATGACGTTTCGTCCCGATACCTTTAGTAGTTTCTCCGGAATCGTCGCCACAAAAAAAACGGGTACACACACACACACACACAGACATTTTTTGCACCTTGGTCAAAAATGTTCAGGGGACCCAAAAAGATGCACCCCACCACTCCTAAGCAGTCGACAAGTGCACCGTTGTTTGTGCTGTGCCTGGGAGGTAAGTGCTTAGGGATGTAAGAGCGTAATTTATCGGGTAAATTACTAAATAAATTACCGTAATTAATGGTAATTTCCGGATCTTTAATTACCTAATTCAGCGGAGCCAATAATGCACATTTTAATATCACAAGCCATCTACCTACTATCAAATTAATGATTTAAAGAAATGTTCTGGCGTTTCGGATAAAAAGTGATCATTGTTTGTGAAACCGGGCGTTGTTACGTTTTGTGAGTCGGTAATAAATTACAGTATTTTATACTATAATTATGCTGTTAGAATGTCCATTTTATAAATAGCTGGTATAAAAAGCATTTTTATTGTAGCCCGTGCTTTCATTTTAATAATGAATTACTACTATTAAATCAGGAAAAGCATCAGCGATTGGTGTTATCTACAATATAATGACGTAAGGCTGTACCCATTTTTTTATACATAACTTACTGTTACCGGTAAATTATCATTTTGAATTACCCGATAATTTAAGAAAATAGAATATACCCATTGCAATTTTTAATTACGTGGTAATTTAAATTTGAAAGTAATAATTTTGATTTCAGCGGTAATTTACTGAAAACAATAATTACGGTAAATTAACATCCTTATTCAGATCGCCAGTTATCTACAAAATAATGACTTTTATTTACCAAACATTTCTTTAACATAAGTAGCATTCATAACCTACAGTGATCGGTATTAACGCCGGTTTAATTTACCATTTTGAATTTTTAATTACCCGGTAATTTAAACCAGCGTAATTAACCATTTTGAATTTTTAAATACTCGGTAATTTAAGCCAACGTAATTGACCATTTTTAATTTTTATTTACGTGATAATTTAATATTTTAAATTAATAATTTTAACTTCAACGATCATTTACGAAGAAAATTAATTACCGTAAGTTAAGGATCCCTGCAAATAACAGAACACTCTCCAACAATAAAGAGCAACAGCTAGCGCTGACTTTCTACATTTTAATTCGGCGATGTGGATTACATCACAACAATATCATAATATGTTCCATTTGGCTAAGGTCGCGGTTTTTTAGAAAGTGTTACTACCCGCGCCGCCACGGCTGCCACCTAGACGCGATTACTCACCGTTTCCAACAACAAACACACACACAAACAAACGAACGCGTCTCAAAATAGCCAGCCACCCTTCATTATTCGATTTCCAATATCGGAAGTCGTGTATTTCATGGGCAACTGGAAACACCAAATAAGATGTTTACTGCGTAATGTTTTCGTTATTTGGTCGGTTAACCTCATTTCTCTTTTATTAATTTTAGGTACTATTGGACCGCCGATCACCCCCGTGCCGAACGGCACTGCAATCCAGGGCAACACGGATGCGGCTCAGAACGGAACTGATGAACCTCTTCCACCCGGCTGGGAGATGCGAGTGGACTCCTACGGTCGGCGGTATTATGTTGATCACAATACAAGGCGAGTTATTTATTTATTATTTGTCAAAAATTTGCAAAATTTGCGAAAGAATGCAATTTTATAATAATCATATAACAAACAGTGGCAACAACTCATTTAATGATACAGAGCGTCGATAATCCGAACTAATTGGGATCGAAGGTGGTTCGGATTATCAAATTGTTCGGATTTTCGAAAATAACCTAGAAAATGCCACTTTACGCATAAAACATGCATAAAAATGCACTTTAATCGATTAAATAAACATAATATATATTAAACAAACTATTAAAGAATAGTATATTATAATACAAGTTTTATAACAATAATAATAATAATAATTGTTTATTGACCCAAAAGCAAAGAAAAACAATACATATACAGTAACAGTATAACATTAAAATATTAAATTGCTTAATTGGCCAAAAGGGTTGTCTTTACCGGTATTAGATATGACCCTGAGGAATATCTAAACCGGTACTCTTCCAGACTCTTCCAGAGTGAAATAGAAATAACTAAAGACAAAAAAAATAGATAATTCGATTCGATCAAATATAAACTAACGCAAAAACAACAATAAGTAGCAAAAGAAACACAAAAAAAACTAAAGTCATCGCATCTCCGCAATCAAGCCACCGAAAACCGTACCCCTGAAACACGACACCGAAAGCCGCACTCGAAAAAGGCAGTCCGGTGCACTGGCACACTTATTCTGTCCCGTCTGCGCACATTGACGTCGAGAATATCACCCCGGAAAATGATCTTTTTGTAAAGGTAACCTGGCTTCTTAGTTATAAGAATCTTATAAAAAAATGTGGCACTATGTAACCTACGCCGCCTTGCCATGTCAAGCCAACCGCTGCACCGAAGACTCGCCGACGTGTGGTTGCCTCTGCGAATCCGGTAAATCAGACGAATACAGGAATTCTGCATTCTCTGTATGCGACCAGCATCCACCCTACGCAAGAACCCATCGTAAACTGTATCCATATAGTTGAAATTCGATAGAACTAGTGAATCACACAGTAACTTCCTGCAGTGTTGGTCTAGATATATTTTGTTCATGTAAATTGCCTTCAGAGCGCCAAAAGCACTCTTCACCAGCTCCAACGTATTGCGCTGGAACCGCAGATCGCTGTCCATCCACAGGCCGAGGTTTCGCACGCAATCCGCAAAGACAACACGACTTGCACCTATGGTGACAAGTAAATCACTTTCCACATGCCTCCTCGCCCTTTTGGGCCCGAACAGAATAGCCTGCGTCTTAGCTGGATTCAAGGCGAGTTGATGATCATCAGAAAATTCCGCCACGATGGAGAGCATTCGGGTCAGCAAGTTCCCTGCCGCCACCACATCAGATGCATCGAAAGAATGATACAGTTGAGTATCATCAGCGTATTGGTGGTAGTGACACTCAGTGACTAATCGGGGGAGATCCATCGTATACAGAGTGTACATGAGAGGCGAAAGAATGGCACCCTGTGGAACACCCATGGAGAGCATAGCCGGCCCCGATAACTGACCACCAAGACGAACACGTTGTGTCCTGCCCGAAAGGAACGAACGCACCAGTTCGACTCAGGACTCCAGGACTCAGGCCGATAGAAGACATTATCTCAACCAAGATCTTGTGGTTGACAGAATCAAATGCCTTGCTGTAGTCGAGGAGCACCAGCGCAGTTACTTTACCACTATCCGCAGCCGTGACTATATCATCTGTGATATCCGTGAGCACGGTCGCGCAGCTGTGAGACGGTCTAAACCCAGATTGGTATTCCGGTAGCAACTGCGCATCATCGATGTACCCTCGTAACTGGCGCTCAAGCAGCCTCTCAAAGATCTTCGAAATAGTGGGTAAGATGCTAATAGGTCGCAAATCGGTCAGCTCCCTCACCTTCGGCTTCTTGGGGACAGGCACAATTATAGAAGACTTCCACGCAGGCGGAAAAACAGATGCGGAAATACATGCATTAATTATGTGGGCGATCAATTCAAACATCAAAGGCGGACAGAGACTCAGCATACGCTGGGTAATTCCATCAGACCCCACCGAACAGCATTTGATCTCACGGAAACACTCTCAAACCTGTTCCGTGGAAACACTCCGAAATGAGAACCCACGACTGGACAGAACTCGCCGGGCCTTATATGGGGATAAGACGGCGTCGTTGACAGGCGGTGAAAAGCCACTTGAAAAGTGCAAGCCAATTGCCTGAGCAGTCAAATGGGACGGAATCCTTGCTCTCGTTGTTGGCTTAATGTCAAGACAACGCAATTCCCTCCAAAGAGCCACCCTATCACCTCGGACCGACTCGCACCTGAACCGCACGTACGCCTTTTTTCTCTCTGTATCGCTCGGTTGGTCTCATTTCGCATGGACTTATAGAATTCGTGATGAGCTGGGTTGTCTGATGCACGGCACCGTCTCCGCGCCGCGTCCCTGGTTCTCATCATACATCGAATGGTGTATGTCAGCCACGCCGCAGTTGGTCGACTGGGAACAAATTCTCGGATAGGTGCGGGACAATCAAAAAGTTTCAACAAATTGTCCGTTAAAAACCTTAATTTCTGATTGGGATCCTCCATGTCAAATATACCGTGCTAGTTGATGCCAAAAAAATCGAAGTTAAATCTCTCCTGGTCAAAATATTTAAAGGATCTGGATCGGACTGCGGGACAGGGCTGACTAACGCATTCCAACTCAAACTCGACGTACACGGCTCTATGGTCGGACATATCGCTACAGTCCATAGTACCCGACGCGAAGTTATTGGAGTTGTTGTTTAAAATAATAAAGTCCAACAACGACGAACTGTTGCCAGTAGTTCGAGTGGGTTCATTTATGACTTGCTGAAGCTGCAATGAGTCCAGCAATTTCGCGAAAGCAACGGCCAAACCACCCTCCATTCGCATCAGGTTGATGTTAAAATCGCCAACACAGACAACCGTTCCGTACGTCAGGGTCATCCCCTCCAGAGCATCACCAAAACCGGCCAGAAAACGATCAGAATTACCACGGGGAGGTCTATAGACTGCTCCAATAGCAATTTTTACTTTGTCGGTGGTCAGGCTCAGCCACAGCTGCTCGAGGTCCACCGTAGAAGATCTAGCCACAACCTCCGCCGTCAGATGCTTTTTCACAAAGAAGGCCACACCACCACCCCTACGGGGCCGATCACAACGCAACATATAATGAGTGTCCAACGCAACCTGCGCATCCGGTATCTCTTCTGTAAGCCAAGTCTCACTTAACGCTATTATATCAAACTCAACCAGAACTGAATGCCTAAAAACCTGGTAATGCGCAGGAACAGATCTGATATTTAAGTGGCAAATCTTCAGTGGCATGGCTGGACAGTAAGCGGTCATCGACAGCGTCCAATATACGGATCGGATTGACAAGGAAATTCTTCTCGCACCTAGTGACTCGTCAAGGTGACTCACGGGAACAAATAGTAGAGCCAGGGACAAAGATTATAAGAGAAAGATTGGTGCACGAGTTGTTTTGGGCACGACGAGCGTAGTGAGGAGTTCCCATAACCTAGAAAATGACACTTTACGCATAAAACATGCATAAAAATGTACTTTAATCGATTAAATAAACATATATTAAACAAACTATTACATAATAGTATATTATAATACAAGTTTTATAAGACAAAGATTGGTGCACGAACGAGTGCGTCAAATCGTCTTATAAAACGAGTGTTATATACTATTTTTCTACTTTGCGACATTAAATTTACATAAATTTCGAAAATTGCGGTTGTCATCTTACAATCTAGAGCAGTTTCATATTCAACAGTTGGTGGTTGTGGTAAAATTCACAAATACGTTTGACGCGAGCCAATAGCGATTGAGATGTCAGCCTCATTTGACTACTAAAAGTTTGTGATCTAGTGTATTCATAACGACACCGAAAGCGGTTTCGTTATGAGGTTATAACGAACGCCAAGTAGAAAAATATGTATTTAAACTCTTTTAAAACGCGTTCGGATTTTTGACGTTCTACTGTATTATAGGCCGACGTCTAAATCAGAATAATCGTAAATATGTGAAGGTCACAGGGACAAATGAAAGACAAATTCCATAAATTCAAAAACACTAATATTCTTTTTCTGGCGTTTGCCGGATTACCACTTTAAGGAGTTGTCACATGTATTTTCACTACATACCTTTAATTTTCAATCTTTCATTTGTGCTTATTTAAAGAATCGTAGGTAGGGGCAGCCTTCCTCTACAGTTTTATGATACATATTGTCACGATCGAGTGAAAAGAAATGACTTATGCAACATTTTTTATGAAGCGCTGTTCTGCTTAAGACTAGGTGCTCATCCGATTGTAAAAACGTTCAAAGTTCGGTAATTTTTTTACATCACTAATTAGTATAATCTTGAGTTGGCATAACTATGGGAATTAAAGCGACGTCTGAGCTTTCGATTGCTGCAACTACTGATATAATTCGTCAATTATTTGCGGAGTTATGAGGTTTGACAAATGTGCAAATTTATGAAAAAAATTACTTTCTTTTCATTTTTTGAGGTAGTAATTATGATTTGATCCTGTTGCCATAACTACTGTAGAGTCAGCACGCCGTGAGCCTTACAAAAATGTATCGGTTATTGAAATCGGTTGAAAAAAGTTTTATGTATAACGTTTATGGCTAACTCCCCCCCGGTGTTTTCAATTACGCTTTATGTTTGTCCATTTATTAGAGTTTCGTGGCCGCGTAAGGAAGAGTTTCAACTTGTTTAGAACTTTTACTGTATAGGCATGTTTGTTTAGTAGAGATTCGCGTCCGCTAAGGGAGATTTTCATCAGCTTGTGGCACAAAAATAGTGTCCGCGTCCGGTCATGAGAGCATTTTATACACATACCTAATAGTATGGCTGAATTCGATTCCAGAAAATTTGTCCAGCTATGGGAGCTGACCGCTTATTGGCGCTGTCACTGTACTTGAATGTTTGCCGGTTAGTTATAGGCTTTAAAATGGACAAAACAAAACGTAAAAGAATCATACTAACAATCAACTAAATTTTAATATCCAAGGAACTTTAGCGTATCGAGCGGCTGGCTACACCGATTTATTGGTAAATAAATATTAAACATAAATGTTTTTATAATTTTCGTTAAAAAACTTACTCTCGATTATCCGTGCCAGCTTCAGTCCCGATGAGCACGGATAATCGGGGTTCTACTGTATATATTACAGTGGCGGATTACCCATAAGGCAATGAGGCACGTGCCTAGGGGCCCCGGACTTTGCGGGGCCCCCGACCAAGATATTTGCCCATAATGTTTTAAAGATTAATGTAGTATCATAAAATTTTGATTATTTTAAGCAAAAAGTTCATCAAAACGTTGATATACGGAAATTCTGGACGTGGAAATGTGTCGACTTGTACTCAACGACTTGTGACAAATTTATTCAATAGTTAGGAAAGTACGTCAATAATTGAAGAAACTTAAATTAAAATTGAAGCTTTTTTCGGATGAATCTTGTTAACGACACCCTGGATATATTTCGGCAAAAGTTTGGTTCAAAATTGAAACGTATTTTATAAGTATACTAACTACAGTCTAATCGCAGAAATGGTGAAGCTTTTGGAAAATTAAATAATTTAATTTAATCAGCTTGAAATATGGAATATGGATATCTTGGAGGGTGGGACGATTCCCACAGCACCTAGGCCTCATTAGGCCCCTTTTGCTAGCCTCCTTTAATCAGCTTATAACCCAAGGAAATATCCTAGACATGTTTAAGCAACGCATTTCGACTAAATTTGACGTTAGTTTTTGACATAGCCACCAATATTCTTAAAATCGTTCACCTAGGCGCGACAGAATTGGTCCAGATATGTGATTATTTGAATTATTATTATTATTGTAAATCTTATTAAAAGTCATGACGTATATTTGGTGCCTATGTCCATTTTTATCGCCACCTAAATAAAATGTAAAAAGTGGCTGTAATGGAACAAGAGCGCTTAAATGTCTTATCTGTATAAGTTTAAAAAAATAAAATTGAATTTTGGAGACAATAAATAATTTAAAAATTCCAAAGTTTTTAAAAACGACATGAAAATAAACGATTATTATTTATAAACCGTTATAAAATCTTATATGAAAAATTTCTTATTATTATAAAACTGTTTATAAACAATTAAAAGTTTAAAGAAATATTTATTTGCTACCTACATTTTTTCTAATTCTATTATACATTGCGGAAATGAGAAAAAACACGACTATCGGAAAATGCCAAAATGCAATATGGCACCCATAAGAAAATCAAAATGAGACAATAATAAATCCTTATCATATCACGCTTTTCGTTATTGGTAAACGGGATTTTGCATCCACAATCAACCACAATTATGGTTTATTTGGTTAAATGGCAAGCCCAAGGCTGAGCGCGCCGCTTGATCCAAGTGCATTTTGTTGACGTTGCTTGGCAACGAGTCCGGCGGTCTGTAACCAAGCTCCAGTTAGGTACCTGAAGGTTTTTTTGATTATTACACCATTATTTTAAAAAGTAATGCCAGCATGTTATACATTGCGGAAATGAGAAAAAACACGACTATCGGAAAATGCCAAAATTCAACATGGCGCCCATAAGAAAAACAAAAGTTGGCCATGGTTACGCAGCCATCTTTGATGTTATTTCAAATTAGAAAATAACACTGCATTCCTTTCTAACAAAGAAAACAAGATATTTGCTGCAGGCATATTTTGCCCTCTTGTGTATGTTGGTACACAAAGTACATATTTTATCAGAACTTCACTCAGTAGTAGTTTGTTGATCTACATTACACCAGTAGGTACTATAAACGAAATAAACTAATGTCTTATTGATTCCTGATGTGAACTGAATCAATTATTAAGTATTCATTAAAACTCCTTGTTGTAATGTATTTAACGTCCTCAGAAGTACTCATAACATTACTCTGTTTGCACATTAAGAAATTAGTTTTCAGCTTTCAGTATAGTATGCTTCAGTCCTTTCTATTCACAGTAGGTAAAACAACTGAAATTTGGTTGTATAAACTAATAATACTATTTAAATAATATTTGATGCTCATCAGCTGTTGTTTATTTGTTTGCACTCAGATCTACATCATGGGAGAAACCTCAGCCTTTACCCGCTGGATGGGAAATGCGAAGGGATTCTAGGGGTCGCAGTTACTACGTCGACCACAACACTAGAACCACGACTTGGCAACGTCCTAATTCAGAACGTCTACAACACTATCAACAGTGGCAAGGACAACGACAGCATATTGTTCAACAAGGTATTCTAATCAATTATTCAAGTGTGCCTCGTGAATTAGGTACCCACACAGAGGCAGTCTCTAATAAATAAATAAATTTACTGGCTTTGTTTCATCAAATCATCAGCAAATCCTGTTTCATAATATTTGGCCGGTATAAAAGGCATGTACAATAAGTGCTGCAGTTGGACTGTGATGCGTGCAAAAGCAAAATATGGAAAAAGTGTTTACATTAAAATTAGTGCAGTATGGTGCTATGCAATCGAAACATAAGTGAAGTTGTATAAGACCCACAGTGAAAACTCTGCAAACTTTGAAATATACAACAATTGATACAACTTTTTTTTTCTTTTTTTTATATGATTTTAATTTATTTGATTTTTAACTAAAAATTAATTTCAGACAAAAGCATCCTGTCATATATAGCGTGCAGGTTCAACCGTCCCTTTGCGGATGGCTTTTAGTGTATTCACCCTTTAGCTGCGATGGTAGTTTTTTGCTATTTACTAGTATCAAGTAGTCTGCTCATTCTGATCTTATTTTTACATGAAATGGGAAAAAACTTACCCGCACCAGTTATTATTCGTCAAGATCAGTGAAAGGGTTACAAAAACAAAGAAAAATAAAATACGTAGCAAACAATGCGAATACAAAGAAAACAAACCCATTACAGTAATAAAAAGGAATTAAATGATTTATTAATCAACAAATTTGCCTAATAAAAATAAATTGAATAAAGTTTTCTTCAATTTTGGAATGATGTCTATCAATTTATATAAAAGGAACACAAGTTAATTGTTGAATCTTTAGTCTTTTGCAAATATTTAAATGTGCTTTCTGTATGTCTTTTTATTAACTTCCTATGTTTCTGCTACTTTATATGTAACCTCTCTATTCGTAATCGCTTTTATAAGTAGACGATTAGCGATATTTTGTTTTGACTTTACGATGTCATGATAAACAAACGTCAAACATAACCTAACCAACAACTCAGCGGTAAAAAGCGGCTATCCAGCCTAAAAAAGTACGCTGAGAGAAATGACAAGCGCTGGGCCAGCGACTGCAATCCAGCGTACTTTTCAGGTAGCGATTTCCGCAGCCGCTGCACAGCGGCTGAGTGCCGCTGGGCTTACCTGAACGCAACCATTGTATGGTTCGTGTTTTGTACGTACTATGCGCGTCAAAACAAAATTCTTACAACTAATTTTTACATAGTGTAATACTGGCTTGTTTTTACTTGTCAACTTGACAGTTGATGCATATTTCGTACTTAAGATTGATGTCTCAATGACAGTGTATAGGTTATAAAAAAACCATTTACAAAGCTAACAAAAATATGTTCAGTGTATTGGGTTGCATATGTGGCGTACGACTTTTTTTTGGCGCGAATAGTGATATGTGCGCCCTTAGGGATACACACATATCAGTCATGTTGGAACAAAACACGTTTTGACAGAAGTCTAAACGTATAGAAATATGATAGCGATATACTGAAACAGTGAGTGCAAGAGAGGCGCAAAATGTTTTGTTTTGTCTAATTGTGTTTTGTTTTGTTCCCACATGACTGAGGTGCCACCGTTATGTATAACTTGTTCTACACTTGTTTTGAGTTTATAGAATAATATCTTAATTAATTATTATTTAATAAAAACACAAAAGTTAGCCATGATTTCTTGTCAGGCTTTTCTTCATGATGCCGATCGAAAAACGGATATGTTGTATAAACGCCAATTTAAATATTAATTTAACCTAATTTGTAATGTAATACTTTTTTGTTTTCTTAAATAGGAAATCAACGATTCTTGTACCCACAACAGCAACAGATTGCTGGTCCGAGTACTTCCAGTCCAAACACTGAGGAGGAAGACCAGCTAGGACCACTTCCCTCTGGCTGGGAAAGAAGGGTTCAACCAGAAGGTATTTTTGTCAAAACAAAAGTCTCAACATTTTGTAATCCACTTTTTACGAATCTATTTTTTTTATTCCCTCTTTTCATCTTTTATCCTATATCTTTGTCATTCTTGCCTCTTTAGGACGTGTCTACTACGTAAACCACAAGAACAGGACTACGCAGTGGGAGGACCCACGGACGCAGGGCCAGGAGGTGAACGGCGAGCTGGACAACGTGCCACTGCCGCCCGGATGGGAGATCCGCTATACTGAGGACAATAAACCTTACTTCGTCGACCATAATACAAAGACCACCACCTTCCAGGACCCAAGACCAGGAGCACCCAAAGGCCCCAAAGGGGTTTATGGCGTTCCCAGAACATATGAGAGATCTTTTAGATGGAAGATAGGACAGCTTCGGTGAGATATCTTTCATTCGAATACCGAACAGATGAACCTGAACTGGTCAAATTGGGTTTTATACTTCAAAACTCAATTAGATGTTGAAAATAAACTGCTGGTGCAGTCTTTTTATGATACTCCTATCTACTACTTATGTAATGTTAAGAAAAATCTGCAAGATGAATTGTATTTATACAGGCTGTATCAAAAAAAGAAACGGAACAAGCCGTAACGTAGTTGTTAATCATTGATGGAAACCAAGCAGTAAATGTAATAGCTTAGTTTATAGTATAAACTAGTGGGAGAAGAATCCTCAGAATGTATGAGGGAAATACAAAAGATCTTTTAGGTCAAAGTATATCGAAAGGCACAGATGCCAAACGATCCAACTCTACCATACCATACCATCCTCAGCTTTTGTTTTTCAAATGAGATACTATACTTTTTTTACCAAAATTTATTAGAGGTTATTTCTGAATTCAATGACGTTTAAATTGTGTGGACTTCCTAAGTAGTGATAACTCTGGGCAACAAGAATATCAGTATAGTTTCATAGTTTTGTAGTTTCCTACATCATAAGTGTTAAAAAAGTAGTTTTGCCAAAAATTGTGATTGAGGCAATGCCCTACAACCAGCGCCAGCGGGAGGTGTGTGCAAAGTGTGCAGGGCACACAGGCGCTGTAATAAAAGGGCGCTAAAGGCTAGATTTTTCAATGCCAGTTTAAGCCATACACTGAGTTCAAATATATAACATCGGCATTAAAAACCCCAGTCCAAGAGACCTTAAAAATATTATGAAATATTATAATTCGCTCTAGGCAAAAAGACAAGTGGGGTATAAGCTAAGAGCAATAGAAATTTTCCTAGTTTAAAACTGACGTAAATGGACCAGGAAAAATAGAATAGTTAGGGCAATTATTTCAGTTGAAAAGGCGATTGCACAGTCAAATAAAAATGTCCAACTACCAAAAGGAAACAAATTTTTACTGTGATTTTTAAAAAATGCCAAACCTCTAGTTGTGGGTTATTCCGCAGTTACGTCACACCCGTCACGCCTGTTTAACGACTATACATAAGCAATGGGGGCTTTTATTATGTTTATGCAATATTATAACAAAAACACGACTCATCCTTTAGAATTTTTGTAGATAGATGTTAGATATATGATAGATGACACTGATAAGTTTTATGAAAAACCTTTTTAAATAGACGTGACGGTCGTTACCACCACAGCGATCTCTTGGTTTTGGTAAAATTAAAAGTTCACGGTATGACCCTGGTGTAAAGTTTCTATTCTAATAAAAATAAATAAATAATTCTAGTTTTTATGTGAAATTTAGGCTAGCTACTATTATATTGATTGCATCATGTGTAGTAGCTAGAATAAGCATATAAATAAGCCAATAATCTTGTCAAAGACATTAATAACAATAATGGGAGTTTAAATCAAAGTACTACCTGACCATAGCTGTGTTCGATTGCTGCCCGCAATCTGTTCAATTGAATCGAATTTCGATCTTTTTGATCGCAAATTTGAAATATTTGCTTCCTATTGGTGGAATCAGTTTGAGACAGACGTCAAACGAGCAATCGAACGGCACTTTAGCCAAATGATTGCGAATCAGATTGAACAGAACTGATCACGGCCAGCAATCAAACACAAGTAATGCCACACAAACATTTCCTACTATAGGCGATTTTGCGTGGAACGGTTCGGTTTCTGTTCGACTACCGATTTGAACCAACCATTTTCACATGCCGGTTGATGACGTTACGATTGCAGTTGGTTCGATTCGGTCCGTCAAAACCTTGAACCTGCCTGGTAAAACGGTTTGAAATATCGGTTCGTTTGGATCAAGGCTGCCCAACCTTTATAACAGTTGGGCGAAATTGACGATTTAAAAATCACTGGCGGGCCACTGACTACAGACGGTTCTTATTTTTGTTAGCTAAGCTTTTTAAAGTCCTGTTTTGTGCAACAACAAAAAACAACATTTTGAAATCTAAAATTCGTTTATTAAAATAATAAAATAAATAGCATCTACCGCCAAATAAAAAAAAAAACATTTTATGTAGCAAATAATATAAAATCTAAATCCAAGTAATTGGTACAATCAATGTGATTTCTGACATTGTTTTTGTTTTAATAATTTGCCTATGGTAGGCGTCAGGTCAGATGTTGACAGTAACAACAAATCAGATATATGTTGCTCAGTTAGAAATGTGCGGAATTTATTTTTTACAAAATTAAGATTTGAAAGAAACTTTTTACAAACATATGTTGATCCAAAACGACTTAAAAATTGAAAGGCCAGGTCAGATATTGCAGGAAAGTCTTCCTTTGGTGCCAATTTCCAAAAATCTCTAAATTCTTCTGAAGAAGTTTGTGAGTTGGAAGATATGTTTTCCGCAAAAGGGATTTTTAATGGAGAATTATTTTGCAGTTCAGTGAATTTCAACTGAATATTGGCAGGATAACTGATTATTTCAGTTAAACTGATTGTAAAATGATTAACAACAAATTTGTAAATTTTGTTTTGTACTTCCAAAGTCCTGAGATCTATTCGTTAAATCGCAAGTTTCATCTAACGCCAACGAAAAGTATTTGCACTTTTTTACGATCTTTTGGATCTGATCGCCGATATCAAACCGACATTTCCTCTACCCGTCTCGTAACAGTGTTTCGTGTGAGTGAAAGATTGTCGGCTTTAGCTTTAACGTTTTGGTCATCACAATTTTGTGCAAAGATGTTCAACGCGTCTTTAATAATTTCTCCATCAGAAAAACGCTTCTTCTTTTTCGCTAAAAGCAAAGAAATCTCGTAAGATGTTTTGATCATGGATTCATGTTCGTCGTGCCTCATAACAAAAATATTTTGTTTGTTGAATAGTTCTCGTTTCTTTTTCTTTAAAAAATCTTTTCTGATGGTACTACCAACAGGATACTCTCTTTCAAAATTATTATGATTCTACTTAATGCCTTCCTAAATTATATTTTTTTGCAATAGGTACAGAAAAACTTACTTTTTAATAATTTTGTTGCGAAACGTTAAAGGCTGGTTTTCCTAGGAGCAGGTTTTTTACGCAGCGTACAACGTAAAAAGCTTAGCGCAACACGCCGTCATATCATCGATAGGGAAGCAGTGTGAGTGTTTTCTTACAGAGCGCAAAACGTAATGTCAAAATACAAAATGTGAAAAGTGACATGAGCTAGTTAAGATGCGATTGTCATGCATTCATTCTTTCTACGATCCGTGAAAAGATTGACATGAACGTTGGACGTACGTCTTCTCAGACGACTGTCACTTTTGACAACATGCTGATACTTGACATGGCTCTATTCAGTTGTACGCTGCGTAAAAAACCTGCTCCTAGGAAAACCAGCCTTTAAGCCTCGTTTACATCCACTTAACTTAACTTAACATACGAAAACTTAAACATTAGAGATAGTTGAACTCCATTGAATTATATGTGTTCGTTTACATTCCCTTAACGTAGAAAAACTTAACGTAATGTACGGATTTGTTCACTCCACTTCAACTCAACAGAATCCGTGCACTAAGTGCACCAATCACAAGCTCTCGATTTTGACATTTTGGATGATGGTGACAGCGGGTGACAGTGACATAATAACCTAAAAATTAACTCGTGCAACTTGAACTTTGTTATCTTCGTGTTGTTTTGCAATATTTTTAGCTCGATTAACGGATTATTAATACGGATGATGGAACCTTGATCCAACTTGCGTGGACATAAACATATTTTTATAATAAAAGCCAGTGGCGTAGCTACATATTCGGCGCCCTGGAGCAAGAAAAATCTGTGCGCCCCCTTGATTTTCGGAAGAGGTCTGGCATTTTTTGAACATTTAATTTAATTCCAATGTGAAACTTTTTTGCCCCTGATTGTACACTAATAAGATTGTATTTTTTTGGGATGATAGGGCTGAAAAAAGGGTGTTTTTTGTTAGACTTTTTTTTTATTGTTCAATATTTCGCCAATTCTTGTTGGCTTCCTCAGAAACTAATAAATGGACTAAGATAATTGGATTAAGACCATTTATTAGTTCCTGAGGAATAATTGGATTAAGACCATTTATTAGTTCCTGAGGAAGCCAACAAGAATCTGCGAAATATTGAACAACAAAAAAAAAGTCTAACAAAGAACGCCCTTTTTTTGAGCCCTGTCAGCCCAAAAAAATACAGTCTTATTTAATTCAATGTATACCACTTTCAATCCCAATTTTTCTATTCCAGATATAACCAAGAGCTTATATATACAAAATCCTTGAGAAATTCAGTTTAGGGTTTTGTGACAAAAAACCAATTAGTAAGCTGGCTGGTTCGATTTCTAACAAATTAAACTAACCCCAATATTCTTCAGATGACAAAAGTGTTTCATATAAATACCGGCATCGTATTTTATGGAATTTCTGTAAAGCTACTATCTTTTACTAACATGGATTTAAGAACGTATAATTACACTAGTTTTGTTTCCGTCAAAACCAACCTTCTGAAGGCCTCTCTCGCAAATGGTCAAGTGTTAATTGCACGCTATTGTTCTTCATATTATTAAATATGATGCTCAATCATGTTTTCAAATACTTGGGACGCGAAATGGATCGCCCAGCATATAAATACGTTATACGTGCTTTTCTCGTATTTTCAGACGCATAACTTGAAAATGCCAACTTAAACGATGTATACACATTTTATGTGGAGAATTAAAAGATCTAGAAGTTTCCTAAAAAATCCATTGTCATATAAAAACAAATTCGGGCATCTTTGACCCTGAATAACTTTATTTAATATATTTAATAACGTTATATAATTACACGTTATTTCTAATGTTCAATCAAAGGCGTATTTAAAAATCCAGTTGGGTTTGAATTTTTCTGAAGTGAACTTAACTGAAGTTAACTTCACTGGGCTGACGCGATCGTCTACAATTCCCGTACCTATTTTGAGTTGGCAAGTTGCAAATTGGCAATTTAGAGCTTGATGTGGTGATATTTTGAGTGTGCTGTAATATAAATAATCAAATTTTACTGTCTATAATTTCTTGTTTTTCTTTTTTGGTAGTTATTAATCTAAAATTTAAAAAATGCTAATATCTTCAAAGTTACTACCGCAATATACAAACGCAATAAAATAAAGTTACGTTAAGTATTAGTTAAGTTAAAGTTATTAAGTTAAGTTAAAGTAATAAAATAACTTACAACCTTGAAAACATTTTCGCAGTTCAGGTGAAGGTTAGTTGTGATGCCACAGTACGCTTTCCTAACCCCATTAAAATGATGTTTTAGGGACATTTTTTTCAAGTTTCTTAAAGAGAATTTTTTTATTAATTTTCATCAAAATTATTTGCAAGAAAGCGTTTTGACAAATGAAACTGTTACCTACCACTAAAATTTTTTGATTGCCAATTTCTTTCTTTCAAATAAGTAACAGTATGTGTTTCATGTGAACAAGAAAATACTGAAAACAACTTACATACCTACTTATAAGCTTATGAATAAAAAGCACACTAATTTAGTAAAATAATAGCCATGTACAAGTCATAACAGTCAGTTAAACTGGACAATATACTACAATAGTACACTCAATAAGAAAATAAATATGAAGTGCACTTGTTTAAAAAGAAAATAAATAAATAATGTACATGGAGTTATATGTAATCATGTATCAAAATTATGATAATAAGTCAAGATCACAAAACATTTATGTCCTTAAGAGTTTTATTTATAAAATATGGCACATAGAATTTTTTACATAATTTTTTTTTGTTGTTCTTCCATTTTTGCTCGTGAGCCTGGAGCAGTTTGCTCCCACTGCTCCCCGTAGCTACGCCCCTGATTGAAGCGATAGATTTAATTTGGATTTCATATTGTGTCACTGTCAAATGCGCATGTCAAGCACCCAACGTAAGTGAATGTAAATGGAACGGATCTAAATTTCGTACGTTAAGTATAATTTTTCGTACGTTAAGTGGATGTAAACGATACTTAATGTTTATAAACTTTTATTAAGATATCGCCCATTTTGTGTTTTTTGTACATATTCTGCCACAATTGTTTTTATGTCCATTCACTGAAAAACTATATATATTTTTATTGGAAAACTATTAATAATAAGTTTAAAGAAAGCTTTATCACGAAAGGTAGCTTTCATGTGTACACTCTATTTTGTTACATCAATATTTTGAATGGTGAAACTAAATCGTTGGCCTGTTTTTGCATTTTTTTGGTAAACAGTTGACCTGGGATTCCAATTGAACGATATTTACTCTCAATTTTTCCATGAACTAATATCTTACTTTGTACTGTTACAGATACCTATGCCAAAGCAACGCCTTACCGAGCCACATCCGCATCTCTGTGACCCGGCAGACACTATTTGAGGATTCGTACCATGCCATAATGCGTCTTCCCGCTTACGAACTACGCCGTCGACTCTATATAATCTTTAAGGGAGAGGAGGGCTTGGATTACGGAGGCATAAGTCGAGAGTGGTTTTTCTTGCTCTCACACGAGGTTCTCAACCCGATGTATTGTCTGTTCGAGTACGCCAACAAAAATAATTACAGTCTGCAGATAAACCCGGCATCTTACGTCAATCCCGATCATCTACTATACTTTAAATTCATCGGAAGATTTATCGCGATGGCCCTGTACCACGGTCGATTTATCTATTCCGGATTCACGATGCCTTTCTATAAACGTATGTTGAATAAGAAATTGATGATGAAGGATATTGAGAGCATCGATCCCGAGTTTTATAATTCGTTAGTTTGGATAAAGGATAATAATATTGATGAATGCGGTTTGGAAATGTACTATAGCGTCGACTTTGAGGTTTTGGGGCAGATTGTTCACCATGAATTACAGAAGAACGGTGATAAAGAACGGGTAACGGAGGAGAATAAAGAAGAATATCTGACGCTTATGACTGAATGGAGGATGACGCGTGGTATCGAGCAGCAAACCAAGGCGTTCTTGGATGGGTTTAACGAGGTAGTACCGTTGGAATGGTTGAAATATTTCGACGAGAGAGAATTGGAGTTGTTACTGTGCGGAATGCAGGAGATTGATGTGGAAGACTGGCAACGCCACACAATCTACAAGCACTATACGAGGAATAGTAAGCAGGTTGTTTGGTTCTGGCAGGTGAGTTACATTTTTAATGTTTGGGAAGCTTGTAAATACAATAATTTATGTTTAGAATAGTTGAGTACAATTTAAAACAAGTTCTTCACTATATTCAATTTTTTGAATTTTTTTTTAATAATCATTTAATTGATCAATTGTCATGGGTGGAGGTTCTGTATGTCACTTTTCAAGACCAAGGTATACTCTTTTTTAGATATTTTTTTCTGCTGATTAGAATTGTAAAAACAGAAAAACAATTCATAGTTTGTCAATATTTCGACACAATAGCATATTAATATTTTATATTTGTAGTTTGTCAAACAAGCGGACAACGAGAAGAGGACAAGATTACTGCAGTTTGTAACAGGCACATGTCGCGTCCCTGTAGGAGGCTTTGGCGAGTTGATGGGCTCCACAGGGCCCCAGCGGTTCTGCATAGAGAAGGTTGGCAAGGATACGTGGCTGCCGCGGTCACACACTTGCTTCAATAGGCTTGACCTGCCACCTTATAAAAGCTACGACCAACTGGTGGAGAAACTAAACTACGCCATAGAGGAAACAGATGGGTTTGGGCAGGAATAACTCGGAAAATATCTAACATTTAAATAGGACGGTACCTGACCTAAGCAAAGAGGATTTTATAGCATTTTATTTCCTTCTATATTTCTTTACGTTGGGCCTACCATGTACGACACCAAAACACAAAATAAACAATTAAGAAACTAAATAAGGGACAACACGATTATTGTAACTTGTACTTATGTAATAGTGCAATTGTTGATTATATATTTAAAGTAAAATAAGCGGTTGAAGATTATTATTTTTTCTTTTTAGAGGAATCTGACCCAAGAAACAAAGAAATTTTGCCCCTTTGTGATATCCTTGTTTTTGGCCTATAATTATATCGATTTATTCTTTATTAATTTAATCTAATCGCATCTTGTGTGTGTGTATATATATATATCTATGAATACATAAAAGTGTATCTTTTTCTTTATAATAGTTATTACTGTTTTTTGCTGTACATTCATAGCCTCATATAATTAATTGATATTTATGTATGTATTAGGCATAATTGCCCAAGGAAGGTTTGATAACAACATTCCATTTTCTGTTATGTGCTGAGACGTGATTGAATTGCCGATATGTAAGAACGCTTTTCGGTTTTGCGTCCCATATTTGTTTGCTGTTGCTGTCTCGACCTATTAACCAGCATCATAGCATTGTTATTTTTTTAAATATAAATATGAGATTTCAATTGTATATATAATGTTTTAAATAAAATAAATTATACCTTATTCTATTGTTGATCCTTGATTTTTTCTTTGACATATTTTATTGAGAGAACGTTGCTGTCCATGATACAGTGAAAGCTTCTGGTAAGTATTGAAGTTAGTACTTTTTTAATTACCGGTAATTTGAAAAGTTGATATTAAATTATCTGTAATTTAAAAACAATAGTGGTACAGTGAAACTTCTCTAACTCGAACTTCTCTAACTCGAATTATTCCATAACTCGAATATTTATTTACGAACAAAAGGTTTAAACAACTTTTATACAGGTTTTTATCTCTTTAAGTCGAATTTCTAATTCTCGAATTTTTCTCTTACTCGAACTAATATTTTATGCTTAGCCAAACCTAACTCGAAAATTTCGGGAATTTCCTATGTTTCGGGGATTCACCAATTTGCGGCCACTCGACGACAGAAAGAAACTTATCGATCGCTGCTGGAATTGCAGTTTCTTGGCAGGTGTATTATGCAGTTAGGGTAAATTAGTGATAACAGTAAACATGTGAAAACGCAATTTAAAGTGTTTAACAGTGAGTGAAAAATTAAAATTAATTGCGGAGGTAGAAAAAGGTGAAAAGAAAAAGAAAGATATAGCGGAACAATTTGGAATCCCCCGCAACACATTGTCAACAATTTTGAAGAACAAGGACAAACTTTTAGAAAAGCAAGGTAATCATTTGTTCAACAGTAAACGAAAAAGACTTACAACTTGTGTCAATAATGATATTGATGAAGCAATGCTGAAGTGGGTGACTACAGCACGTGCTAAAAATGTCCCCATTTTGGGCACTTTAATTAGAGAAAAGGATAAAGAATTTGCCGTAGCTTTGGGACGGGACGATTTTTCAGCTAGTGTAGGATGGTTAGATAAGTTTAATAAGAGGCATAATATCACTGAAATGTCACTGTGTGGTGAAAGTGTTTCTGCAGATTTGCAATGTAGTGAGGAATGGCAAACCAATGTTTTACCTAGATTAACCAGCCGATACGATGAAAATGACATTTTTTATGGAGACGAGACGGGAGTTTTCTTTAAATGTTTGCCCAACAAAACACTTGCATTTAAAGGGCAAAAATGTTTTGGTGGCAAACACTGTAAGGAGAGGATTACCGTTATGGTTGGGAGTAACATGAGTGGTACCGAAAAGTTGAAATTGCTTATTATTGGCGTCGAAAAACCCCGTTGTTTTAAGGGCATAAAATATTAAAGCAAATAAAAATTACTGATTTTTTCAAATAACTAGTTTTTCTTTTCACGTTTTACATATAATATGTACTTATTTGTTACATTAACATACATATGCATATTTTTAGGCTGCTAAGAGTAAATGTTCGGTTTTATATATGTATGTATCCTTCTGTATTATGTAATAAAATTTAAAAAAAAATTATTAATTTTTCTGTAAGTCGAATTTTCCCCAATTCGAATTTGTGCTTGTGCCCCTTGGTGATTCGAGTTAGAGAAGTTTCACTGTAATTCTAAAAGATGTTAATTTCTTGCAGACCTGCGTACATATGCAGGTGCATTTGCTGAAACATACATCTAGTATTAACTATTTTCAATTTTTATGTTAGTGATAAATAACCGGTAATACGTATTACATAAATTATTTAAATTACCCGTAATATTACTTAAGATTCCATTAATATTTTTGCCGTAATTTTACCAAAAACTTTCTTTCGTAAAGTTGCGTAATATCAAGGTCTATAAAGAGAGAGGTTATCCAGTTTGCTATCTTTCCTATAGTCCACTTTATATACCCCCCTCAGATCCCCATATGCTCTATTTTCGTGACGTCACTAGAGTCCCGGCTCACGTCGCATACATCGCTTGTTTAGTTTGTTCGAAGATATGTTTAATTATTGATAGCTCAGCTCGTTATAGTTTTTTAGTTACTTAGAAAGGTTGTTTTTGTTCGTGTTTAATCGTTATTCTGTGTTTATATTGTTATATTCAATAGTTGATAGTTTTACGTTATTAGTTGTTTTATTAGTGCAGTATTTTAAGAAGTAATTAAGTTAGTAAAGGTAAGATATTAATTTATATTGGAAATTACATTATTCTAAATCATTTATCAATTTTAGATGCCTATGGTTTGCTCCGTACCGGGTTGCCGTATGAGGTATAACATTTCAACAGTGATTGGATACAATATCGTATTTTACTTTTCCACGTGATCAAAGTTTTAGGCAGAACTCATCCACAATTGGGACATTACTCATACGAAGACCAGCAAGAGCACTCATACTTCCTTCCATCCTAGATAAGTCATTTATATTTTGGCGGCCTAATGAAACCGTCGGAAGAATTTAAACGCTTGTTTAATAAAAGGAATAGCGAGTTCAAAAGCTTATGGGGGATGGGATTAATAATTCGAAAAGAATTAGCCGTAAATTAAGAAGAGAACTTTTAAAACAAGATCCAAATATCGATACCATAGTTTTGAAAGCTTTTGTCGAGCAAAGAATTTAAATTTTACTTATCAACAGCGAAAAAAATTTAAATATTTAAAACGAAGAGTAGAAAGCAGAATAAAAAAGATGAAGAAAATTGTAGATACAATAAAGCTTCTTACTGATTTTTTTATTTTTTCTTTGTACGTATGTTCTAACCAAATATTGTAATCAGGACAAGCCAATGAGTGGTTTAATGAGCAAGTTGTACCAATACTACCAATATTGATTTAGTTACTGTTTTTCTGTTCGAAACATTCGACTCCAATTCCTGCTAATTTTAGTGTTTCAACCCCAATTTGCATGGTTGCAAAAATATGTGGTTGCCGTTATGCCACCTTTGACTCCGGCTGTTGATAACTTTTGTAGGTTGACTCCACTGACTGAATATCTGCTCAATTTTTATTCCAACTGCAGAGCCCTGGTTTAGCACAACACATTTCTTTAATCGGAGATACATTACATATTAATGTACTTACTCAGCATTAATAACAAATTATTCAAATAGCATGTTGTGATAATCACATTGTTCATCTTTTTTCATCCTAATCATTTAAAAATGATCACAATAAAGATGCATTTATTTTTGCAATATAATTATGCACCTACCTAACCTAAATCATACAACCAAATGAGCATTCAAATTGGTGGCAGCGCGACTCTAGTGACGTCACGATCTCCCTTTACCCCTCAAACTCGGACATCGTACTTGGATAACCTTACTACTTTATAGACCTTGGCGTAATATAACATTTGTAATATTAAAGTCACTAATTAAAGTTTCCATGATTGCAGTTAGCGAGTTCAGTTAGGTGAACCTAGGATGACTAATTAACCTAATGCGATATTACAGTTAATTAAAAAAAAGCATTAAAGTTCACATCAAATTATAATGATTTGACCGTGCATTTGACGATTTAACGCAGATTTAACGTATGTTTGCGGCGTAGTAGGGGAACCCCGACGCCGTGTCAGTGCTACTACTATAATTGGCAGTTCACGTTTCGGTGTTTGTTTTTGATTTTTAGAGGAGTTTTAGTGTTCTAGAGTTATAAAAGTAGTGTTCGATTGCCGGCCGCGCTCAGTTCAATCTGAGCGCAAATTTGAAATACTTGCTTCCTATTGGTGGAATCAGTTGAACAGAACCAAGGTCTATAAAGTAGTAAGGTTATCCAGAAACGAGATTTCTCAGTTTGAGGGGTAAAGGGAGATCGTGACGTCACTAGAGTCGTGCGCTGCCACCAATTTGAATGCTTATTTCGTTGGATTTCGTTGTATGATTTAGGTTAAGTAGGTGCATAATTATATTGAAAAAATAAATGCATCTTTATTGTGATCATTTTTAAATGATTAGGATGGAAAAAAAATGATGAATGTGATTATCACAACATGCTATTTCAATAATTTGTTAATAATGCTGAATACGTACATTAGTATGTAATGTATGTCCGATTAAAGAAATGTGTTGTGCTAAACCAGGTCTCTGCAGTTGGAATCAAAATTTAGCAGAAATTCAGTGAGTGGAGTCAACCTACAAACAAAGTCAAGAGCCGGAGTCGAAGGTGGTATAACGGCAACCACATATTTTTGCAACCATGCAAATTGGGGGTTGAAACACTAAAATTATCAGGAATTGAAGTCGAATGTTTGGTTTACCAACTCTACAGATAAATAAATAGAAAAACTATAACTAAATCAGTATTGGTAGTATTGGTACAACTTGCTTATTAAACCACTCATTGGCTTGTCCTGATTACAATATTTGGTTAGAACATACGTACAAAGAAAAAATAAAAAATCAGTAAGAAGCTTTATTGTACAAATTTTCTCATCTTTGTTGTAATTTTATTTTTAATATCAGCTACTCTTCGTTAAATATTTAGATTTTTTTGCTGTTGAAAAGTAAAATTTAAAAAAATTTATCCGTACATATATTCTTTGCTCGACAAAAGCTTTCAAAACTATGGTATCAATAATTGGATCTTGTTTTAAAAGTTCTCTTCTTAATTTACTGCTAATTCTTTTCGAATTATTAATCCCATCCCCCGTAACTCTTTCGAACTTGCTAATTCATTTTATTAAACAAGCGTTTAAATTCTTCCGACGGATTTCTTAGGCCGTCAAAAGATAAATGACGTATCCAGGATGGAAGGGAGTATGTGTGCTCTTGCTGGTCTTCGTATGAGTAATGTCCCAATTGTGGATGAGTTCTGCTTTAAACTTTGATCACGTGGAAATGTAAAATATGATATTGTTAATCCAATGTTGAAATGTTATACCTCATACCGCAACCCGGTACGGAGCAAACCATAGGCATCTAAAATTGATACATGATTTAGAATAATGTAATTTCCAATATAAATTAATATCTTACCTTTACTAACTTAATTACATAAAATACTACACTAATAAAACAACCAATAACGTAAAACTATCAACTATTGAATATAACAATATAAACGCAGAATAACGATTAAACACGAACAAAAGCAACCTTTCTAATTCACTAAAAAACCTATAACGAGCTGAGCTGGCAATAATTAAACGTATCTTTGAACAAACTAAACGAGCGATGTATGCGACCTGATGCGAAGTGTGCCGGGACTCTAGTGACGTCACGAATATAGAGCATATAGGGATCTGAGGGGGGTATATAAAGTGGACTATAGGAAACATAGCAAGCTGGATAACCTCTCTCTTTATAGACCTTGGAACAGAACCATAAAAGAACTAACCACAACTAAGCGCGGCAGCAATCGAACACTACTAAAGTGTGTGGGAGTTTGTAGTATATGTTTGTATTATATTATTTTTGAGTGGTGATTATATAGTTTCCAGATATAATAGTTATAAACTGATTTAGTAGGTTAGGTTGTAAACAACTCGTTTCAACAAACTTTCAACAAATTCACGAAGTGCAGCAGCAAAACTAGGGTGGGCAAGATTTCAAGGGGTTTTACGGTATGTTTTATTTTATACAAATAAGTATGCTATAAATTCAAATATTATTATTTTAGATATGGTGATGTACAGCCGAATTCTCCGGAACCTTTGTCACTGGATACTGTGGAAGATTCTGCTGTGGAGATGCCAGAAAGCAGTGTGAATTTGACTATTGATAATGCGTGGAGAGCAAACGAGGATGTTGAAATGTTTGTTTCTTATTATACACACATGCATATCACTGGAAACGGTGGAAGATTACAGTGACACCTTCCGAAGTGAAGAAGAAGTCTTCCGCAAATATGTTGTACAGTTTCTGTGGAGAATGGTGTCATAAGTGTCAAGTTTTTGCCCTTTTTCCAGAAAGTTCGTCATGACTTTTCAGTCTGTTAACATGTATAATAGACAATAAACGTTCATCTGGAAATTATATGTGATGTATGATATATAATTTATATACCGGTGTCCCACTTGTTTCCCACAAAATTATTTTTCAAGTAGTAATTGTCATACTGAGTAAAAAGTTTTATATGAGTTTCGTATATATTAAAATAATTCATATACAGTAGAGCGTCGATAATCCGAACTAATTGGGACCGAGGGTGGTTCGGATTACCAAATATCGAGTATTGGTTACAAGCTATAAAACAAAAGCAATATCTGTTGGTAAAAAGGAATCGACAAAAATAGCTTTTTACTCGGTTACTCGGTGATTTATTGTTTTATTATTTATTTTTGGGGCGTTCGGATTAGGAACGTTCAGATTATCGACGCTCTACTGTATATAGGTGAGTTGTACAGTTATTGCCTAAACCCTAGTTCCTCCTTCAAAAACCGTCAGGTAAGTATATTATGGAGTACATTAATACAACAGAATACCTACTACAAAAAAATTTTAATCAAATTTTACAAAACAAATTGCAATGAATATATAAGATTCAAACATTTTTTAAAATTTTGCATTCTTGTAATTATAACATGGTCAAAATATTACATAAGAAGTAGTGACAATGTTACAATTAAATGTATATGACATTAATTGCATTTAACAATGACAAAGAAATTTGTTGTAGACACGTTGCAGACTTGTTTAGTGGGTTCCAAAATTTAGCTAATAATATAATTTATACTAATATAATATTTATTTCTTAGCAAGTAGCATGCATTTTGTTTGAACGTGGTTTGAACATACTACGTACAACAAATCGAATAGATTTACCCATTAATAACATTAAACTAACTGGAAAACCATAGTAATTTTCAAATACAGGAAACCAATTAAGTTGTCTTCCATATATGGATATATGTAATTTGCAAATATAAGTAATATATTATTGATAATATATTTATAATATATATACCTATATTAAATATATTATTACTTTCTACTTGTATAAATATTGAAACTGGAGTCGTATTGAGTTTTTTAGTTGATGATATAGTTATTTAACCAACAAGTATATTAAAGAGAGCGATTAATGATCAAGACTGTTTAACGCGTTAATTGTCGAGATCATTAATCGCCGTTTAATATTCGAGTTGGTTACAACATTTTTCCGTCGATCGTATTCTTCTGGCGTCGTCTACATTTTCTTCGCCAATGTCTTTTTAGGTTACATGACAATTTGACACTGACAGTTCTACAGGGCGGTATGTTTTGATTGGAAGGTTTCTTTTAAAATATGTTCGATTGGCCAATCAAACGACGTCTTTACGTTGTGTGATTGGCTATAACAAATCATGCATTAATAGAAATCGTGCATTTATGGAACTGTTTAATGAACGATTTTGTATTCGCTAAAAGTACTCATAAATAAACGATCGACGGAAATAGTATTTTAACAATCGACATATCACATAAATAAACACTTTAGTAAAATGCAGATTTAGGCCGCGCCATCTAGTTTTGGATACCTGAACTGTCGCTATTGTAATCATTTTCGCCACCTTACTAGAATGCACCAGAATGCAATTCTAGAGAAGTTCGGAAGAAAGTACTTGTGCTTTTATAGTTAACATTTAATGTACTTTTATAATGTATTACAGCAGACAATAATCAGATGCCACTGCCATCGGAAAGCTTTTCTATATTTGAAGTCCACATTTTTTTAACACTAAAATATGCAGAAATAATCTGCATAAATATTGAAATCCTTTCCGATGGCAGTAGCATAAAAACCTACAGAATCGAATGGTAGCAAGCATTTCACGATTGGCGCAATAATAATAGCGTGAGTTACTTTGGCGTTTTGGGGGTAGGAGACGGGAGCCTTAACCTAAATCATACAACGAAATCAGCATTCAAATTGGTGGCAGCGCACGACTCTAGTGACGTCGCGATCTCCCTTTACCCCTCAAACTGAGAAATCTCGTACTTGGATAACCTTACTACTTTATAGACCTTGACGCCCATTGACTAAGATCAACTCAGAAACAGCGTTGCCAACTTGAGGGAAATTTCCCTCGTGTATTGGGAATTAGGGAATTACAGCGTTGACGTGTATTGTGAATTATTATTTACATAGTATGATCTACCAATAAAATGAGAAAGAATAAAGCAATTATATTTTTAGAATTTATAGGTTAATAATATGGTGACATACAGGCGGGATGTAAATTTTAAATAAATCAAAAATTTACATCCCGCCTGTATGTCACCATATTATTAACCTATAAATATTAATTTGACAAATTATGTCGTTAAACATTTTCATTTTAATTTTAGAACGCTTTCTTTTTCTAGAAAAACGAAATAACATAACCGGTCATATAAATATTAAACATAACCTTGCTTTTGACCAGTCTGTCAGCTGCTGGCATTCATTAACTGTCTATTATTACAATAATCTGGAAGTCTTTACTACGTCGTGTATGTCAAATTTCCGTATAAACTAATACAATTCCGGGTATACCCAATTCCGTACGCAGCATCCACATGGAAATCTTTACTTTCTTCAGGGATATACTCAGTCCCTCATCAAGGGAAAATAGGAGAATCAATGATCCAAGGTTTGCACAAATATTTTAACAATATTAGGGTTCTACATAATTTGTATGCTTTTAGGTCTCAATATTTAAGAACAGAAGATGATCCTTCCAAGTATGTATACATTTTTAATTTGTGACACTATTTTAGAAGTTGAATATTGCTTAGTTTGCCATCAGGTATTGTGTTGTTTGATGAGTCTGCAACGAATAACGAGGAAACAATGGGATTTCCAGTATTTTCAAACCCTGTGGAAATGCATCGATTCTTCGAAAAACAAATGAATGATATGTTGAAGTCATTTGGTTTTGCTGGAAATGATTCGTTTTTTGGTAAGTTGATGTAACATATTATTTTGTTGTGAAATTAGATCTATTTTTAGAAACCAATGATGTAGATTAATTTTACCTGTAACATGATTGAAGATTTATAGAGTGCTTTGGCATAATAATCAAATAAAAATAAACTGATTATGGATCAAACCTTTGTTTAATAACTGAATCATGATTAAATGGTGATTTATATCCTTAAATGTTATACTTTATACTACCTTACTTTTTTAATTTGGTTTTTAAATTTTGTTTGTAGTATTAGTCTTACTTTAATTAAATATAAATAAATAAATATATTGGATTTTGACTGTGATCACGAATTAATAACGAGCTGGATTTTTCTGTGGAGCTGTTCATATATTTCTTAAACATTTTCAACAATATATTAAGAGATACCACTGCTACACTCAATAGTTGTAATATTACAATAAAAAGCCTGAATTACACCATCAAAGTTTTTATAATTTCATTTGAGTCCTCTTCAAATTTTGTACGCAAAGTATAAAATTTCAATCAAACATCATTGTTATCATTGTTGTTCTTGAGAGGTAATTATTATTATTGAAAACAATTTTGTTAATACGTATTTTGTAAATGAAAAGTGAGTCAGAGTTTGCAATTCATTCTCTTGCAGTCAATGGGATCACAAATCATACAAAATTGGGATGAAATGTTGAATACCACGTCAAGAATACCAGATCAAAATAAAAAAGATTGAATTTAGCAATTTTTGCATCCTTATAGAAGCAGTACCCTAGAAACTTTAAAATGGTTTCTTTAAAGTTTCTTAAATTCACAAATTTTTTCTTTAAGTTAATTTTCAGTTATTGCTAATAAACTTGTAATAACTTTAAAATTGGTTCAAGATCACTACAAAAAAAACCAATTTGATGGCTTTTAGAGCCCTTTTTTCACACGACACCCGGCACACAAAAAAAGATGGCTATTATCCTAGAAACAATTGTTTCTTTCTTTTTCTCGCTAGACATCTTACTATGCATACTTTGCACGAAAAAGGGTGTTTTTTTCGTATATAATTAACTGTATCATTCAGAACTTTATATATTTATGTAAAATATTACTTTCCAGGAATGTTTGAAGGCGGTGCGCCTGGTCAGTCTTTTGATACACTGATAGAAGGTCCAGATACCATTGTTCCTGATAACGGATCACTTCGAGATCAGTATTTGAAGCCAGGGTATCAAGAACCAACAAGAACCAAATCTGATACAGATTTAGATGGACAGTAAGTGCCAAAATACTTCACTTTATAGTTCAAGCAGTAACTAAATTTAATAAACTGTAAACATTTATTTTAGAATCCAGTCGGACGATATAGACACAATGTTCAACAGCAACGCATCCATAACTCCATACCAACCCCCATCGAGGTTCCGATCATTTGGGCAGAGTGTCTCTACAAAAATTGTCCGCAATGCTGATGGTGTAAGTGTAAATTGCGAATCACTTACATTTACGATATTGCGCCACAAAAAAAATGTGTTACACATTAGACAATTATTACAAGTACGGGACAATTATAACACTAAATTAAGGGACAATTGTTCTTTTAAAACATTAAGAAGTGATTTTATTACAATTATTTTGATTATAAGAGTGTTGACAACATAAAAAAAAATGAGTTTAGACCAGGCATATTTATGAGAACTTATAAATCTAGTATAAACATAAACTAAAATTATAAATATTTGTTTTTAGTCGGTAGAGACACATCGTACGTCACGGGACAGTGCAGGAAATGAAGTAACTGTTGTAACGAGCAAGCAAGGCGACCAAGAGTATACAGTAACGACCAAAACCGACCAAACTGGCAAGAAGGAGATAACAGAAAATTTCGTAAATTTAGACGAGAAAGATCTGCAATATTTCCTGAATAAGAAGAGGGAACCTTTGTTCCAAGGAGAACCTGTGGTTCCAAAGTCACCGCAAAATTGGTTTCCGTTCGACAAGTTCTTTAAATAGATTGATCTAGGCAAAAGAAAGTTTAAAAAGTTTTGTTAATTTGGGTTTTGATGAACAACCAAAACTTTTTGATGCTGCGGCAATTCCCTTGTATATATAGGCATGTACATATATAGATGAATTACAATAATAATGAGATTATCTGAAGTTCTTGATTTTATTTGAATCTTGCACGATACACGCTGATACAAAACAAACCGTTTGTACCAACTCTAAAAAACTGGAACTTTGTAAAAATGAACCTGCTAACTTAATAATCTGATCTAAAATGACGAAGGACAGGTTGAATCATAGCGTGCGTTCTGCCACTTTAGGCGCTAAACCGCTTGAACTCAGCGGACGGCGGCAATTGGGCAGCAACAACATGAACGCGAAGGCCATTGGTTGCTGAGTTCAAGCGCTTAAGCGGCTTAAACTGACAGAACGCACCCATAGATAAAATACATATATACTAATATAGATGGGCGTCCAAGGCTATCTTTGTGGACTCTATTTTTAGTTCACTCCCATCCGCTTGGAAGCGCTAATAGCACTTCCCACTTCTAGCCTTTTCTCATATTATATTTTAAGGGTGCCGAAACGGAGACCGGAATGAGTCTAGTGACACAACCGGCCACTAGATGGCGCAACCCACTCTATATCGTATTTTCTCATGATTTTCTCCTACAATATTTCAATTTACATCGTCGCGACAGTTTTTGTGAACCCCGTTCTACAGCGATACTCTAGGACCCCTTGCCGCTCTCCTCTCTCTCTCCTACATTTGGTCGTGCGGGGACTACCCGCTATTTCTAATACCCTAGCGTAGTTTTATTTCCTGTATGGTACGCAAAGATTGCAAAGCATATGGCTAGTGGGCTAGTCGAACTCCTTGCCGCTCTCGCCCCTCTCCTCTCTAACATAACACATTTGATAGCGGGAATGCGATGCCACATTTATGATTTTGTTGCCAGGGAGACCCGGCAGTGCACTGTGTTGATTTTTCGGCGGCGGCTGTATCTTTTCTTATTATGGCGCTGCTTGTGTTTTACAACATATTTTGTCTGACTTTATTTAGTTATTACAATTAGTTCTGATTCAGTTCAGTTTTTAAGTTTGAGTGGTGCAGTGAATAGACTAGCTATGTTTTAGTCATAAAACGTATTTTGTTGGAACCAGGGTAATGCATGTGTATATTTTATAATTCATTCTTTAATCAATAAATCATTGTTTTTGTAGATTTGTACAATGGGATGAGCTGATAAGCGCTGATGTTCTAGTTAGTCAAAAAATGTAGGAAGAAAGCTGCTGCAAAAAAGGAATTCTAATTCGTCTAAAACACAAAATTACAACAGGTATAATCCTAACTTTAAGCCACCTATACAGAAACTGTACAGACGTAATGTAGATTTATCGAACGTATGGATTCATCTCACGTATGGATTCAGAAATAAATTGTTACAAATGTATGAAAATACATTCGATTCAAATCATGTGTTTTATCTTAAAAAACATATTGTTATGTTATTATGCAACATTAAGAATAATAAAATAGATATTACATATTCACAAAAAGTAATTTATTATTAGATATTATTATATTTTCTTTTATCAATTATTTTGCTTGAGATTATTGTTCTGACTTCTGAATTTAACTGTAGTTAAAATTTGATTTTCATTATTCTAGAAAATTGTATAGTACTGAGATATTATTATCCTCTTAAACAAGAAAATACAGTTACAAAAATAATTTATTATATACAAATTGAAATTTTTTTATTTATTGACGATACTAAACTAATATTTTGTATATTTCTAGCGCCCCTAATGAGAGACAAGTTGCATAGCGGCAGGTCTTCAGACATGTATCCTGAGGTTAACGTCCACATTGTATGGATTAAAATAGGATGGAAGAAAAATGATGGTACGAGTATTTGTTACCGAAGTCATGTAGATTTGATGAAAAACACCTTTCGCCAACTATTGTTAAGATTGCCCACAGACGTTGCGTGACAAAACTGTAGGTTGGCGGCTTTTTTTGTCCTTCTGCGCCACATTTTGCGATACCACCACCTCTGCCACCTCGGTGGGTAGTCTCTCGTGAGACGAGGCATGGTGAGCGGTCCTGTGGGTATGTAAATACAATACAGCCTCGGTGAGCACGTTCAGAACATCATCCATACAGTATAGGTACTCTCAGTAATCCGTACTACCATGTAGTCCGAACGCCTTACAACACCTTGGTAGTCCATATTGGAGTGCGCAAAAATGGATTCGGATTACCAACAGTGGTACTCTAAACTAAAAATTATACTTGCCAGTTTTGAAAAGTAACTTGGTGAATTAGGGCAAATTGGTACTACCGGTTTTGTACACGAGGTTTTTAATTTAGGCGACCTAATATTGCAATGCATATGTCTCCGACTCCCATTTGCCATGGTGAGCACAGAAAACTTTTTCCATGACTTTTGTTTTGCTGACACGAGTATAGTGGGAAAGCGCAAGAGTACACTGGCAAAGCAAAGTCAGCTGACACGTTGTTACTTATTAAAAAGTTACATCAGTTATATAGGTATAATACACCAATAGAACTGGGATATCATTACTAAATTCTTATTTGAAGTGATTAACTGCATCTCAAAGATGACGTGATAACAATTATATCTGAATGATAATATCTGTAAAATAAATAAGTTGTATTTTCTGTAGTTAAAGTTGTGATACAATTATATGTGAATGATAATATATGTGATAGAAATAAGTTCTTACTGTTAAAGTGGTGATACCTGCTGCATGCGTTGTCTAATAAAAATTGGTTTGTGTGTTTTACTATCTACTTAGTTTATCTCTTTGTATTTGGATCGCTAATAAATAAATGTGCAATACGTTATGGAGGTGAACATGTGAGAAATTTAAAAATTATTCATATTTATTATTTCTCCTTTATTATATACCTACTTCATGATTTTAAAGCACGTGTAATATTTATCTTGTAACTAACTTAATATATTATCTGTGATGAAAATAAATTGTGTTTTTGCGTGTTTTTATCCATGTTTATTTTAGTTGACGTAAAGGTAAAATATTTGTTAATAAATGAAACAATGTTTTGGATGTAAAAATTTATATATTCCAATGTAATAAATATGTTAGCAAAAGTATTATTTTATTACCTATTTCAAATTTTTTTCATAGGTTTAATGTAATATCACCAGTAGAAGTACTATCAATAGAAAATCTTATGGTTAAGTTAATTTAACTGAAATATACATATTAATAATGGATTCCAATAAAAATGTCCAACAATAAATTATATAGTGTCATGGTCACTGTAACAGTGACACGTAGAAGTTCAGGAATTAGTATCAAAAATTGGACAAACAGATAAATTATTTGTAAGACCAGGGAAAATGAAAAAGACCAACAATAATAATTAATACTTAATAGTGTTACTGTTAGAATATAACTTATACCTGTCACTGCAAACACAACTGCAAATAAGTATCAATTCCAGTTTGCATCTTTTTACAATTCATTGCTGCACAAATACAAATTGCTAATGCACCGTTTGTTTCCAGTTACACCGTATGCACAGTATAATAAGACCTGGTAAATTTGTGAGCGGGCACAATA
The DNA here is from genome assembly GCA_963966075.1 of Aphodius sticticus. Taxonomy (NCBI): domain Eukaryota; kingdom Metazoa; phylum Arthropoda; class Insecta; order Coleoptera; family Scarabaeidae; genus Aphodius; species Aphodius sticticus. The sequence continues at coordinate 46,090,814 of OZ014508.1, read as the reverse complement.
ATCTGACTTGTTTGTATAATTCAAATAGTAATTCGTGGGGAACGATTATATTGTGAACGACGGTGGCGCCATCTATCCAAAAACTGCTGAACTATGGAATTCCCACTCTCCGTTCAAACGCACAAAAATCGTTGGTTTTGCTGCTTCGTACCGATTGTCTAACTAAAAACATTTTTTGGATATTTTACTGCATGTATAGATAGGTGATTTCACTATGCATTGTATGAAGCAAGGATTTATAAATCCAAAAAGAAAATTGTAAGTTATTGTCTATTGTTCAATTCTGACCAATTTTCGGTATGTATTGTCTTTTTAGTTATCGTTGTACTGTTCGTATGCTGTAGCTACATTCAATTAATACCCTTTGAGTGCAAAAAATCTCAAATTTAAAAACAAATTTAAAAGATCGGTACGAAGTACGTTTACCCCATTTGCTGAACTTTTTAGGGTACGTTCAGCTGTCCGTTTCGGCACCCTTAATAGAAAAAAAATCGTTCTTAATGAGTTTTTCCGTCGAATCGTTTAACTACGAGTCTGTTTAGTATTAAAAAAAACATGTACGAGAATAAAATCTTCTACAACTGCATGGTTTATTATAGCCAATCCATGGAGGAAGAAGCCAATCAAATGATTTAAATAAAACCATCAGTGGCGGCTCGCGTATAGGCACTGTGGAACGTAGCACCCCCTATTCCACTTTATAGATAACTAACTATTATGGATAACATTTAATATAATGAGTCTTTTTTCCTTTAATTCTTTCTTTATACTTGTACAAAGTATAATCCTTAATCCTTAATGTCAGTAGCCATCCCCCAGTTTAGGAAAAAGGTTAAAAAATCGTTGTATGGAACTGTGATCAGCACCGTTCCAGTAGGCGAGCTGTTTGGCTCTTCTGCGCATGCGCACACAACAGCGGCAAGCGAGGGAGCGGCCTGTTGGATACAGATACAGAGACTAGAGAGAACTGTTGTCCCCGCAGTGCCGACCGCTTCGACCCTCGGCTGGTGGAAGGTAGTTTTAGAAACTGCGGATGGCATATCAAAAGGCAATACGTATTTTACAACAATTGCAGTGCTTTCAATAGAGAAAAAATTCCTCAGTTTTCATCCAGAGACCCAGGATAAAATTATTGATATTTTCGCGCAAATTAAAACAAGAAGAATTACGCTTATCTTAACTTCACTTGTTTGTTTTCTACAATCTTGTAATCGATATTTTACCTACTTCCCAATATCCAATCGAGTTGAAATTTTGCACGTGGACAGATTGCCGGTGACAATGCATAAAGGAATAAAAAAATTTAAAAAATTTTGGTAATTTTGCCACAATTTTCAAAATTTAACTGTTAATGCGTTTTTTGTCATCAAGTGTCGTTTTTTAAAAAAATTATTTTTTACATAAATTTATTACAACGCTTACCTTAACTTCCCTTGTTTGTTTGTTATGTATAAATCTTGTAATCGATATTTTACCTACTTCCCATTGTCCAATCGAGTTCAATTTTTGCATGTAGACGATTTCTGGTGACAATGCATGAAACATTAAAAAAATATGGAACATTTTTAATTTTTAGTACATTTTGTTGAAGTGTAGTTTTTTGAAAATGTATTTTTTACATACATTTATTAATGTAACTGTACAAATTTATGTAAAGTAAATAAGAAATCCGTTTTTATTCTAAACGATACGAATTCATCAAGTTTCTGAATAAATTTTCTTTTTATACTTTTTTTCCTTTAACACTATATTTTTTAAAACAATGACAAAAACATTTCTGGAACAGCACCCCCACTAATATTAGCTACGAGCCGCCACTGAAAACCTATCTGTCATCCAGATCTGGTCCTGTTACACTACCTACTCTGTGCAAACCACTATAAACGTAAGAAGGATACGATCGTCTTGTAAATTTGTAACCATTTCGAAAATTAAACGGCGATTAATGATCTCAAGAATTAAAGCACATCGTCCGGTAGAGACAATTAAATTAACATCTGAGTTTGCAAGACTATTATTAATGAACATCTCATTTTAATTATCTCATTTAAGTATTTTTAGTTATTAACGTCCATGCTCATCTTAGCCGAATGGTATATACAACCACATTAAAATAAATTGTAATTAACGCGTTTTGTACATTAATCACTAAAATAAATGTGGACACATGGTAGGATCAATGGCGCAAATTGTTACTATGAATCTTTGTATTTGCAGTTCTATAAACATTTGGACATAACAATTCCAATTTGAGGCAAGGAAAAGGAATGGAAAGCTGAGAGGAAAGGAAAGATACTAGAACGGATAGATGAGAGAGATGAGATGAGATAATAAACACACTCTTTCTGGTAACAAATATGTCTTTATTTCAGCTTCTATAATAGTTCCCTAACAATTTACATAACAGGTTTAGGCTTAGCAAATTAGTAATAATTCAAGTAACGGAGATTAATTCGGAATTTTCTTCATCTGGTAGGTTCTCTTCCTCCTCCACCTCCTCCTCAATCTTGGGGGGTTCCAACTCATACATGATTTCATCCTCTAAATCGGGACTCATCAAAACATCGATGGATAACTTTCCTGACAACTGATATCTTTCAAAGACATTCTTGGAAGCAACCCAACAAACTCTGTTACTGTCCACCACATCCACAAATTGCTTAGCTTTCGGGAAAACCGCTGCCAGTGTCCTAAAAATACAAAATAATCGATAAAAAGAGTGCTGGATCAAATCCACAGAAGTACCTAAAAGCTGGTAAACAGACGTCGTCAATGAATTCAATCTGTAAGTCTGGAATTGACGCTTTTTCGCGGTCCATCATTTCGATTGGCTTATTTCCCATGCGTTTCTCAAGATCACCCTGCTTGAAAAATTCTTCGTATATCTTTTGAGCTACTTCCTTGGCCATCTTAAAACCTTTTGTTTGATCGGATAAGTCCGAACATGTCATTATTAATGAGAGTAACAACCTCTTATGCTCTATTTTCTCTTTTACATAGGTTCCCTGTCAAACAAATCAACGAATGATACGTTTTGATCAAAAAATTATTTCACCAAAATACATACATTCATAACTATTTCCATTTCCGGTTGCACTTGAAAATGATTTGCCAAATCAGTTGCCAGGATGTTGTCTCTCAACAAATCCAAACAGTGCTGGTAACTTTGATTATCCAAGCATTCTAAGAAGTTGCAGCCCTATCAAAATAGAATAAAGCTTGTTATAAAGCATTGTACTATATTTCTGACCAGAGTCTGTGACATGTTTTTAAACTAGAAACAAAATTTGATTGAAGAAACTAGAAATAGTTTCCAATTGTTTCCGTAGATGTGCCTTAGAAGCAAAACACACAACTATGTCAGTGTATTTCATCAAGATTTTGGTTGACAGTCATACATAGATTTATCGCTACACGGGAATCATTTGAAAGTTTTTTCTGAATTACATTATCTAAGTTTATACAGGGTGTATATTATGAGTGCAATAATTTCTAGGGGTTACAGATCTTCATAATTGGAGTACAAAAATCAAATACTTTTTTTCTCTAAGTGACATCAGTATTGAGTAATTAATTATTGAAAATGCAGAATTTGACGCCCCACGTTTTTAGAAAGGGTAGTAGCGACTTGACCTAGAGACCTAGGCGAAACAGCTGACAGCTGAGCGAGGGGAAGTCCCGTGCGTGCTTTAGTTTACGCTCTGCAGATGTTTCTGTTTATCGGGTTTCTTGGTACTGTGGTTTTGTGTTTCAAAATGGACAATTTTAGTAGTGGTGAGTACGTGGACATGTTACTTGTTTATGGTGAATGCAGAAAAAATGCAGCGGCCGCTCAAAGACATTCGCAACGATTTAGAAACCGGCGCGTCCCTAATAATAGAACTTTTGTTTCCGTGGTTCAACGGTTAAGGGATAGTCCTGCTCAGGTATTTTTGCCTAACTATGGAGGAAGAGGCCGTCCACGCGATCGTAATATGGTAAATACCGAAGAACAAATCTTGTGCACATGGTCCACGAAGATGGTACTTTCCACTGATGAAGCGACATTTACCCGAACCGGAATTTTTAACATCCGGAACATGTGCCACTGAACCTATGAAAATCCGCGAATTATACGACGTACCAATTTTCAGCACCGATTTGCCATTAATATCTGGGCCGGAATTATTGGCAATTGTTTAGTAGGGCCAGTGGAACTGCCGCCCCCGTCTTAATGGTGTAGAATACTTGAATTTTTTACAAAACACACTACCAGGTTTGTTTGAAAATTTGCCGCTTGAAGTTCGCCGTGAAATGTGGTTTATGCACGACAGTGCTCCTGCACATAAGAGCCGCATTGTAGTGCAACATTTAAGTGAAACATTTGGTGAAAAGTGGATAGGGATTAATGGACCAAGACGGTGGCCAAATCGTTCTCCAGACTTTAATCCTCTGGATTTTTATTTCTGGGGTTATTTAAAAGAATTAGTGTATAAGACGGAAGTAAACAATGAAAATGAACTCCGTGAGCAAATTTTTAATTGTGCTGAAATTGTGCGCGATGACATTGAACGCCGCTCTTTATGTGCGAATTGGAGGCGCCGGGCAGAAGCGTGTTTGGATGCAAACGGTGCGCACTTTGAGCAGTTTCTTTAAAATTTTTGGTAAGTTTACTGTGTTAAATCATTGAATACATCGTTATTTATACGCATTTCGTGAGCTCCGCGTGCTACAGATAGGTGCGGGCTAGTCTTCGACGGAGTACTACACATTATGAAAACATGTGAGTAGCGGCAATGGGGTATTCCGGTGTTTTTGAAATTGTCATTTTTTACAAAGTATGGGTGCTACTGTTTGCTACTTCACAAGTAAAATATCAAACATTGTTTTAAATTAAGAGAAATCATTGTTTGAAGTTTGAATTAGGATTGGTCTTTGTGACGTCACAAAGACCGCTCAAAGTGAGCGACTTGACAACGTTGCTATATCTAGGGTGCACGTAGTAAATTTTTGTCTTCTGTTCTGTCAACGTTTAGAATCGCTCGTTTGTTGACACCTGCTTTGGTTATTGGGGTTATATCAAACACTTGTTCAAAATGTATAAACTCCAACGCCGACATTGTTCTGTGCCGGGGTGTAACAGCAGTAGAACAGTAACTCCTGATAAGATTTTCTTTACATTGCCGACTAGCGAGATGAGAGATGTTTGGCTTCAAGTTTCAATGATCAAATCATCTCTCAAAAAAGTTACCTTTATTCGTTGTCAAACAATAGGGTTGCCAACCGTCAACTTGGCCGATCAGCTGTTCGAGAGCTGTCCGCTGTTGCCACCGCTACTAGGGATCGGTAATCATCGTGTATTTCCGAGGGTGGTCGGTGAATTCAAACGAAATGCAAATTATCTTATAGAAAAACTAAATCAAAAAGCTCATAGCTTAACTATATGAATCCTCATAAATTATACAATAGGTTAAACCGAATATCTGCTTAAATTTTGACATGACCGGAATACCCTATTGAATTTTCAACAGCAAAATTTTGAAAAATTTTATTAAGGTTTTTTATTCCTCATATTGAGTTACATCACCCCTCCAAATTATTGCACTGAATTAATATACACCCTGTATAAGCGCGTCAAGTTTTAAAACTTGGACGAAACTAGTAAAATGTAATTCAAGCTTTGAGCATGGTTAGGATTCAGTTTCAAGAGTCCAGAATATAACAAGTTTTAGCCACGTTTTGACCACATATTCTGGTCTCCATGATCCCGCAATGATGCAATATTTCCTATAAACCCACCTGAGTATTCAATATGCAAACTGTTTGCGAGAGATGATGCCTCTCCATGACGGATCCCTCGCTGGAATAGAGATTGGCCAACGGTGATCCAATCTTCAGTTGGAAGGTATTGGTGGTCCCCCGATGGTCGATGTCGTGTCCGAGACAGGAGGTGAGGAGCGCGAGAGCGTCCAAATGGCTGATGTACTTCTTCTCGATCAGGCGAAAGTTCTTAATGATCAGATATGCGAAGTGCATGACGCTGAACGCGTGCACGTAGTTGTGGTAAGGAGTGTCCCTGTATCCCTTGGTAATGTACAAGATGAACCGACAGAGAAGGTTCTTCTTGATGTTAAACTTCTCGATCAGCTTCAGATCTTCGAACATGCGAAGCGTGTAGCAAGGCGCGTTGTCTATTGTCACGCTGCGTGGCAGAAACGTAAACTGATCAAACTCCTTATAGTTATGCTTTTTCTTGCAGTTGAGGAAGTTGTTCACCGCGTCCTCCTCCACCTTGATAATAATACATAAATACAAGTTTAACAATTTTTGACTTTGGGTAACAGGTGATCATTAATGACTTGCATTAATGTTGGTTACTTGATTCGTTTGGTTCGGTAATTGACAGTTTTATACAATGCAGTATGTGAATCCCCTAAAACCCGTCAAAGCTGGCAAACCCGTAAAAACTGTCATAACTGTCATTATGCGGGGTCTATGCCAGTGGCGCCACCTAACGTTACCTATCGTCTCACCATACACGGTGATGAGCCATAGTGTCGCTTTTCATGTCAAAATTGTTAAAACCACGGACTAGGAAGGGAGGAGTTCGGAGATTTTGTACATACGATTTGAAATCTGACCCAAATGACTGCATGATAAGTACCGGCGAAAAACGGCAACTTTGTAGACATGCGCACTGCGCATTGGTAATAGAAATTGACGATCGATATGTTTTTGTGTTCAGAATGTCATCCTGATTGAAAATATCACCCAAATAACATAGGGTGCTATGTAAAATTTCAATGATTACGTCATTTCCGGAAAAAAACAAGTCATACTAACCTCAAGATTATACCAGAAAGAATGGCATTTTTCTCTATAAGCACTTGTCATTTGGCCAGCGTCATAAATTAAGAAAAATGAACGGGAGTACCTACAGCATGGGTCACCCGGTAGCATATGCCACCCGGTATAATATTTCTAACTAGGATAACCTTGCCTGTGATTGGCTGGATTCCAGAGCCAGACGGTTTTACACCGCACATCTTTACGTTATGCCGCGCGCTACGCACTCTAAATTATAGGTTATGTCGCATGTTTGTTTCTGTGGTTTGTGTTTAGTGAAATCAGCTGTTTCTTTCAGAAGTAAATGAAGACACTAGATGCAAAACAGCACAAGTATAATGCATTTATCATTGTACTTGTGCCGTTTTGCATCTAGTGTCTTCAAATATGAACCCCGACCCCGCGACAAGCTCTGTGCACGTTTCGACCGCAAAGAAGGTCAAAAAGTTGGACATCGGCCACCTTACCATTGCAGAAAAGCAAGGCATTTTAAATCTATATAAAGAGATTACAGCTACGAAACCCAAAATGAAAAAATCCGTTGTCATGGCAAATATTGTAGATACAGTGGGTAAGTCAAGTATCCTTAAAATATCAATCCAAATGAGTAACCGTTTTATTTTGTTTTATTTATAGGGGTAGCAAGATCGACTGTATATCGCGTAATTCGAGAATATAAGAAGACTGGTAAGATTCGCAGCCCCAGAAACGAAGGAGGTAGACCGGCAACGGTAGCAAATGTTGACGACTGTGTGAAAAATGCAATAAGGGAAATAATACAAGAGTTTTTTAATCAAAACGATACACCAACTGTGGACAAAATTTTAAACACAATCAAGGCACGGCCAGAACTTCCAAAAATGTCACGATCATCGCTCTATAACCTAATGAAGCAATTGAACATCAAGTGACTACAGATACATTACAAAGCCAGAGCTTTATTATGTTAGAAAGACAAAGCAGTGTGCTTTATACCAATATTACTTGTATATTGATGAACATCAAATCTTTTTGTTACAAACTATTCAAAAAGTAACAAGCAGCACAATATGGAGAATTGTGAAGAAAATGTCATTAAGGAGGAGGAAACAATGACGACGTGAGAATTGCGAGCAATATTTTCAAACCAGTAATAATGAAATTGTTAATATTGATTTTTGCTTATTAATGAGTTATTATAATAAAGTATATACATTTTTATTGTTTGTTTTTTTACGTATCATGACAACTATCATCAAATTTTTGTAGGTACAGTGAATACTTACCAAAGCAATCACAGACTTTGACAGTAAAAATGCTGTCAATAAAAGTACTTTTTCAAATCCTAATAATATATCCATTTTTTTAATCCTGATAATATATTTAGTATATAATCATTTCTTTTTATTACCCTAGTATGATATTGAAGGGACTACACATCAACCTGTAGTGGTTTAATTAGTTTATTTTGTGTAAGTATAAAAATAATATTTGTCATCAAAAGTTATTACAAAAATTGGAAACTTACAAAATCAGAGGAAAACAATTGACATGGAAATCTATTTAACAAACAGAAGACAAACGGTTAGGATTGGAGTAAATGAGTCAAGTGAATTAATAAACAGCTTGGGGGTACCACAAGGTTCTGTTTTGGGATCGCAGACGATACAATGATGTCAATTGCAGATCACTTACCTCATGTAATTGCAACATTGAACTGGTATCAATGTCAAATTGGTATAAAGAAAATAAGTGATGTTTAAATATATTTAAAACAAAAGTTATGATATTGGAAAATAGAAATTTGGTAAACCCCTACACAAGAGATCGTTAACACAGTTGTTGAGACAGATAAATTTAAATATCTAGGTGTCATATTAGACAATACGTTAAAAATTACTAGTAATATGGATTATATGTTAAAAAGGTTAGCGGAACGATTAGCTACTAAAAGCTAGAATATCTTTATACCATACAATTACAGAACCATATTTTAATTATTGCAGCAGTATAATATTTTTGTGTACTACCAAAGACATTAACATTAATTTTACAGTCTTACAGAGAATTTTTTTTTTATAATTTTAACCATAAAACAATTATTGAAAAGAAAAAGGTTCTGGATTTTGTCCTGGTTTTTAAATAGAGTATATACACACAAGTGTTATATTCAGTATTTAGTTTATATATTGGAACATAGTTTGATACTTGGTTGAATGTGTCATGAGCATCCAATGGTGTCATTTATGATTGTAGCAGTACCAATGCTCACCCAATAAGAAAAAACTAACCCAACATGGGAACCTAAGTGACAGAAAGTCTGTTAAACAAAGGTTAAGTATGCAGAAAGGCCGAAATCGACATTTGTAACAAACATTCTTGACATTATTTTTACGAAGAATCTAGAATGCAATTGGATGAAAGATTATATTCTTTAAATATGGTGGTAAAACTATAATAGTCAACTTTTGACACATAGAGATATCAAACTTCTTCATTGTTCGTTACACTTAACACTTTTATCCCATGTTTTTTCCCCTATCATTTGTGTTTTAACCAAACTGATAAATTCTAGCCTATATAAACAATTCCTAATGAAAAAAAACACTAGCGCTAAGTACGTTTGATGTATGTCTTACCTTCATGTGGTACATCATCAGCTCGTTACTGAGTTGCGTCTTCACATTGGCCTCGTTGATCTTCTTATAGACGAGGCTGTGCATTATGGCCAGGCCGCAGTATATGCTGAAAGCCATCGCGGTCTCTTGGTCATCAGAAGTAAAACACCCGTCCCTCTTATTGCATAGCTGGGCTACCCCTATAACTCCTTCATTGTCACGTATCGGAAAGCAGAGGATATTTCGCGTTCGAAAGCCTGTCATCTCGTCGAGTTTCTTGTAGAATAGCGGGTGCTTGTACGCGTCCGCAATGTTTAATATCTCACCAGTTTGGAATACATGGCCTGAAATTTGTTTTAGCTAGAAATCTTAAATTGTGTGCCAATTATTTTGTTATTTCAAATTTTTAAACTTATAGTGAGAATCTTTAATTTTTAAAATTTGTACCAATATCACCATATTTTGGGGTTCCTTTAATTTTGTTTTAAAACTTTTCGAGTAAAATTTATTTTGGTTGTAAAGACCTATCCTAGAAAACCTCATACTACTTGTACCATTTCTAAAGCAAGAGATGTTTCTAAATTTAACCCTAGAACACCAGACATTCGTAAATTTTACGATGTTTAAATGTGGTATCAACGCGATATCAAAATAGTCTGGTATTCTAGGGTTAAATTGAAGATATGTGATTGTTTTTGATCAAATCTTACAATTTAAAATGAAGAAAAATTTATAAACATAATAGTTACAGCTATTTAATTTATATGAATTTTAAACTGATGTAGCTTTCCTGTTTTTTATTTTTTTTTATATTCAGTGAAAAAGGTTGTGAAGAGATGAAAAGAAGATTTATATGTTTATATTAAAAGGTATAGTCATAAATTTAAGGACATCTTCAACAGTTTTGATTAAGAATACGATAATAAGGCTGTACCTTCTGAAACAACCTTTATAAGCTATCTATAAATATAAATCGGGTAAGTAAGAAAGTAAGTTATTACTTGTAAGTTATTACTTTATCAAGATATTATTGATACCAGATTAAGTCAGAAAGCCAAAATTTAATGGATTTGTTACATTGTTTTTGATTATAACGATATATCGTTTGATTTACATTACAACACTTTGCACTTAGTACGTCTTGCCAACTACAAGATAATTTGTAAGATGCCTCCTATTAAATTTTATATATTGTTTAAAACATCTAAATAAAGCTACACAGAAAAATACAGCTTTTAATTTTTAAAAGTCCTTTTTAACTCAAAATTTTTTTAAAAGAAATTGAGTTGTTTATTAAATTTCTATTATCCAATGCATACACGTAAGTCTACATGTTTGTAAAAAAACACAAAAACAGTTTAAAATAATTTTTGACATAAAAAAATATGTACTATCCGCGCCAAAAAAAAGTCGTACAGCTAAGTTTGACATCATGTAAGTCTGGCTTGTCAACTTGACAGCTGGTGCATTATTCATCCCTATGACTAATGTCAGAATGACAGCGTATAGGTTATAAAAGAACCATTTACAAAGCTACAAGGTGTACGACTTTTTTTTGGCGTGCATAGTACCTAATGCCCTAACCTAACATAACCTCTTGAGATAAAGTAATACCTAACCTAACATTTTGTAAAGTTTTTTTGAAATAAAGAAATGCTTCCTCATTTTATTCATTTTGTTGTAATATTTAGTCAATAATGTGTAATTACAAGTCCATCATTTTCTTGTAAGATTTTTTGAATTTATTACTTTCAAGGGACACCTGAAACCAATTATATACAAATAAATTAACAAAAATCAAAACCAAATTACTTTTTCCTGTGTACATATTGAAGATTTCCAGAACATTTGGTCTTGCTGAACTCTATTTAAAAATTAAAATATCCATAAAAAAAACCCATAAACTTACCAGCAATTCCGTTATTCTTGGGCACTTTAACATCATGCGGACAATTGCTTTCGCCGTCGAAAACCTTTGCGACCAAATTCTCCCTATGCTCGTCAATCAAAAACAACGAACACCTCTCAGATTTTGTCAAATTCCTAGCCGAGACCATAATCCTCTGGAGCAACTCACCCAGGTCATCCAAGTGTTCGAAAAGTTTCTTCGCGACATCCAACAGCGTCTGGCACTCCTTCCGAATTTTCGATTCTTCCTCCGACAATGTCGTATTCAGAAGGAGCGTGACACAAAATTTAAAGGTCTCATGTACCATACTAATAACAAATTTCTCATCCTTTTTCGAATTTACCAGGCAAACCAATAATAAATGTATTGCTAGAATAGAAGAATTGTGTTATTTTGATTTGTTTCAAAGATAATAATGGTATAAGCACCAGTTTGAGGTTTGCCGAGAATTGGGATTATGTTGATATGGCAGTCGTTTGTTCCTAGGATGTCTAGGATCATAGTTTGGAATTCTATGTCGATATCTTTAAATGACAACGTGCTGAAATCGTTGAATTCACTATACATTCGTTCCACGGCTTCCGGGGGAATTTTGTATCGCTTCTGTTCCATTTTATCCGAGCCGACTACTTGAATATAAGCCTCTTCTTTTAGTACCGAAATTATGAAGCTAAGTGGAGATTCCGTTTCGTTCTGCAACTGATTTTAGAATTGGTGAATGGTGCGAGAAATTTTATCGGAGATTCGTACGTATTTGTTTATTTTTTTTTCAAGTCCTTTCGAATGTGAGTCGTTGAGTGATTCGACCAGTAGTAGGATCTTCGATGGATCGGATACCTCGAGTTTAACAGGTGGTATCGAACGGTTTAATGCCATAGTTCTATCTGTTGTACGGCAGTACGGTGGTGGTTCGAGAAGTACCTTTCTGGGCCGTTTGGTCGCTGTATACTTAGGTATGCAATCCATGATACTGGCCTAATATTGTACGATGTGCACTGTAAATTTTGAGTTTATCTGCCAAATGAAAGATTAGATAAGTCACAGACAGGTAGTATATAGAATTACCATGACAATAAAGTGTTTTTAGAGTAGGACACTCACTGCTCTCCATAGTGGCTTGCATCATAGTAACTGTTGTTCAATTGCTTAGTATTTGTATTAATAATTAAACTGCATCTACGCCGCTATCATTTCAAGTGGACCTGCTGTGCTTCTGCTGCGGTTTGGCCCCTGTCGCGCGCTACTGCGCGGGTGCGCGGTTCATAAAAAATAATACGCAATCTGTTCTCATAACTTCTCTATTGTTCTTGCTAATTTGCTGGTTAATAACAGACACGTGCGGGTTTGCTCGCAGTGGTTTATAGAATGCATTATCCAAACTTTGTTATCATCAACTTTTAATCGGGTGATTCCAATTTATGAGTAGCCATTTCCGATTTGACGTACAGCTATCTCGCACTGTTTATACGCAATCAATAAAGATGAATATAGATAATCTAATTAGAATACTCATTTCGTATGCACGCGTTCAATATACCGGCTTGTATTTTTAAACAATGGACATTTTTACGACCATGATATTGAACGATCGAGTGGAGCTAGCATATTTTATTAGTGTTAATTAATAATAGAAATGACATTATTAATAATTTATGTATGAAGAAACATATGGTCAGGGCTCAATTAAATTTAGGTAGGGTTTAACCCAACCTAAATAATAATAAATAAATGATTATGATATGTTCACTTTGGCACCATATATTAACGATCCAAAATTTGAAACAAGAAGCGCCACCTTCAAATAAATGGTGATTATTTTGCTTCAAATATTATCTTAAAAAATAATTTGTTTAACGAATGCCTTCTTGTTCATATTTGGCCTAATAAATTAGGTACTTAACACACACCTTTTGCGATGATAATTGGGTCATTATAGAACCATTAGTGGGGAAACCATGGGTGGCAAGGATTGCCATAATTAGGGTTGCCAGATCTCATATATTTCATTTGGATCTCGATTCTCGGGCATTATTCTATATAAATCTTTCACAGTTCTGAAGAAAGCTTACGTCTAGTTTTTGAAAATTTATTTAAACACTTGACTTTAAGTTCTAAGAATGCAACAACATATATTTATTATTATATTGTTAATTTTACGGTACGTTTCGGGTTCAATTTATTGTTATTTTCCGTCGTTCGGTTATTTATGAGTATTTTTACTGAATAGAAATTCGTTTATTAAAAAGCTCTATTAATGCACGATATCTATTAATGCATGACTTGCTATAACCAATCAAACGACTTCATTATAGCCAATCGAACATATGTAAAATAAAACCATCCAATCAAAACATTCCGTTATACAGGCACGCAGTTTAAAACTGTCAGTGTCAAATTACATAAATGGTCATATAACCTCAAACGATATCGACGAATAAAATCTATGTAGACGCCGCCAGAAGAATACGATCGACGGAACATTTTTGTAACCAACTCGAATATTAAACGGCGATTAATGATCTCGACAATTAACGCACTCACTGATCGCTCGTGCGTTAAACAGTCTCGATTATTAATCGCTCTTTTTAATATACTTGTTGGTTAAATAACTATTTCCGTCGATCGTTTATTTATGAGTCAGTTTAGTGAATAGGAAATCATTTATTAAAGAACTCTACTAATGCACGATTTCTATTAATGCATGATTTTTGTTATAGCCAATCACACGACGTAAAGACATCGTTTGATTGGCCAATCGAACATATGTGAAATGAAACCTTCCAATCAAAACGGCCGCCCTCGAGAACTGTCAGTGTCAAATTACATAAATTGTCTTATAACCTAAAAAGGCATTGGCGAAGAAAAATTTATGTAGAATGTAGACGACGCTAGAAGAATACGATCGACGAAAAAATTTTGCAACCAACTCGAATATTAAACGGCGATTAATGATCTCGACAATTAACGGTCTCGCTTCGCTCGAGCATTAAACAGTCTCGATCATTAATCGCTCTTTTTAATATACTTGTTGGTTAAATAACTATTAACCAACAAGTATATTAAAAAGAGCGATTAATGATCGAGACTGTTTAACGCACGAGCGATTAGCGAGTGCGTTAATTGTCGAGATCATTAATACGATCGACGAGAAAACCTATTTAATCAAGTATTTGTGTCAATTTGCTTCTGTAAATGGGCACACCAGTATCAAGAAACGGTATCTATACTTTTCTCAATTTTCTCAAAAATCCAGTTCATACGTTGCAAAATTCTCCTAGTTTTTAAATTTATTTCAAAAACCTGTGGTGTAAGATATGTTTTGAAAATTGTAAAAATTTTATTAATTGGATGAGATAATAAATACCCGAAAAATTACACCGATTTATTACTACACAAATATGAAATTTTCACTGCATAGCATTTGCTGAGCATATTCAGTTAACAAAATCTTATATATTTGAACCATTCTTTACATTTAAGAACAATGATTTGAACCAAAACCAAAAAATGTACCAAAAAAAGTATAGGTGTTTTTTCAGTCTGGCAACCCTAGCCATAAAGTCATATATTTATTTATACGAAATGGACAGACACAATTATAATAGACTGACTTTTTTATTGTAGGGTATAAACATAACAACCCCTCTCGGTTTCTCGGTGTAATTAGGCGCCACCTATATAATTTATATCAATCAATAACATGAATATAATAACATTATGAAAGATTAAATTCATTCCAATGGTGCAATAATCTCTCCAATCCGATAATTAATCAATAAGATATGTTTGTATTTTATAAGAGGTTTAAGAAAAACGACGCGATGCACTTGTAGATAAAACAATTAATTATTATTCAGATTGATAGCAGTCATATTCATATACCAATCAAAAACAATTATGTATGTATTTATGTGATATATTTATACCAAAAACCCGTCCTTGTTTCTTTGTGTTTAAAATTATTGAATACTTGATAAACGAACAGTATATCCAAATTTATTTAGCTAAAATTTTGAATATTTAATTCTAGTGTCTTCTAGTAACATTTCCTTATCAAAACGGTGGAATAAATCATCAAAGATGGCAAGACTGGTTAACCTATACCCATCTGTCACCAATTTCACTGTGATATGAAATGCTTCAAATGTCACATGTCTCAAACGAGGTTAAGTTCTTGTTTCGGCGTTTCCTATTCTAAAACTCAAGTAGTTTAGGCTAAATTAAGAGAAATTACGCGATGGACGAAATCAACGATCTACTAGAAGACCTGGGGGACGATGTCGAAGTCATATATCTAGACGACGACACAATCATCGATGAAGATGGCGACCAAATGCAAGCAGGAGACCAAGAATTTCAAGAGGAACCCGTCGAAGTCGTCGACCTATCTAAGTTGACGTTTAAGGGACACAACCGTTCCGTTTTCTCCTGCGATTTGAGCGCCGACGGCCAGTTAGCCGTAACTGGCGGAGAGGATGACATCGCCTACGTTTGGTCCACAGACTCTGGCGAAGTTTACATGGAATGCACTGGCCATAAAGACTCTGTAACCGAAGTATCATTTAACCACGATAATACCTTCGTCGCAACTGGAGACATGGGAGGCCTAATACAAGTTTGGAGTGTAAAGGAGAAAAAATTGATATGGTGTTACGAAGGCGACGACTTGGAATGGTTGTGCTGGCATCACGTGGCAAACGTACTTGTAGCTGGTATGCAGTCCGGTGATATTTTTGTTTGGCAAATCCCTCAAGGACATTGTAAGGTTATGGCTTCTCATGGAGTGTCTACGGCTTGCGGGGAGATCCTTTCCGATGGTAAAAAGTTGCTGGTGGGTTATACGGATGGACTTGTTAAACTTTGGGATATCAAAAGTGCTTCCGTCGAATGGCAACTGAGTAATTTCGATGATATTACCGCTGTGGCTTGTAACGCAAAAGGTAGTTTGGTTGCGGTTGCGCCATCTTCGCAGGTTATTAAAGTGGCAGATGGAAAAATCGTCGGGCAATATTTGATGTCGGAAAAGGCGGATATCGAGGCGATTACGTTCGATAATGACCAGGATTTACTTATTACTGGATCTTTGATGGGGAAGGTATGTTATGTAGCAGATATTTTTTAGTATGTAATTATTATTGGCATCTATAGATATATAACGACATTTTAAGAATTATCCTACAAATTATCTTCTAGGTGAATACAAATGTGTTGAAAAAAAGTTGAAATGAGTCAATGAACATATTGTGCAATAAGGAGAAATGTTGAGAAATCATAAGTCAGGACAAGAATAAAATACTACATATTAAGTATCGATTACATCCACTTAACGTAACGTACGAAATTTAGATCGGTTTCATTTTCGTTCACTTCCGGTAGAGTGCTCGACATGTGTATTTGACAATGGTCATGACACAATATGAAATATTACGCTTTAATCGAACAAATATGTTTATTTACACACATATTGGATCAAGATTCCATCAAGCATGATAAACATCCGTGTATCGTGCTAAAAATATTGCAAAACTACAGAAAGACAACAAAGCTAAAGACACAAGAGTTAATTTTTAGGTTATGTTAATGTCACTGTCATCCGTATTGTCAAAATCAAGAGCCTGTGATTGGTGCACTTAGCGCACGGATTCTGCTAAGTTCAAGTTGAGTGAACAATTCCGTACGTTACGTTAAGTTTTTCTACGTTAAGTGAATGTAAATGAACACATAATTCAATGGAGTTCAACTTTCACCAATTTTTAGGTTTCTGTACGTTAAGTTAAGTTAAGTGGACGTAAACGATACTTAAAAGTTTAGAAGAGTGTTTCTGTTTAGGGTTGCCAGGTTCAAAGATTGAACTTGTAAGACATGAGTTTAAAAAAGCAAGACAAATGCAAAAAGAATCTAGTAAAAACAGATAAATATTAAAATTAGGTCAAAAAATGGCCAAACTTTTTTAGAAACAAGCTGTTTTTTGTGTCAGCTTTATTTTGATGTTTTTCTTACTGATTGTAACAAACTCCTTTACTTGTGTCTATATGTAATAAAGTTTCTTTATTAATTGTAATCCAATAAACTACAATTTAACATGTACATATGTTCACAAAATACGGCAGTAAAATATAAACATAGTCGCTGTCTTCCCTCTTTCCTCGCCACGGGGTTGGGTTTTCCCAAACCTGTGAGTGTCTGGGTCTCCATTCCTCGGGTTAACGGTATTGAGGGTACGTTTGCTTTCATTCGTTGTTCGTCTCTATATTTTGTCTTCTATGAGCATTTTCTTAATTTTTATTTTGAAAGTTTTCACTGGTAACTTCTTTAGGTGGTCCGGTAGTTGATTGTACTTATTGATGGTATTTGTTAGCAATGTTTGGGTATATTTACTTTTATAGTATTTGTGGGTTCTTAGGTGTGTGCAGTTTTGTAATGGTGAAAGTCGTCGTTCATTTTTAGTTTTATATTTGTTTTGATTTTATTTCGTCTTATCTTGTGTATTAGTGTCAAATTATTGAATGCAATGCTTTTTCTCACGGTTAATACCTTAGTCATGTTATAAAGAGCTGTGGTTGGTGTTAATCTATTTATTGAGTACATAGTTTTAAGGATTTTATTCTGTTGGATTTGAAGTTTCTGTATGTTAGCTGATGTTGTGTTTCCCCACACGTGAATCAGGTAGTTGTTTTTTGATGTAAACAGGCAGTGGTAGATCGCTTTCTTCATTGAGTGCGGTACTAGGTCTCTCAGTTTCCAAATTGTTGCTATTGTCCTTGCGTTATCTTTTAGTAGCCTGTTTATGTGTTTGTCCCATTTTAGGTTGTTTTGAACAGTTAATCCTAAGTATTTGGCATCTCTGACTTCTTTGATGGTGTTGTTATTTATTTTGACTTCTATGCTATTGTTGTTTGATCTTCCGCTTTCAAACACCATGTATTTGCACTTGTTTTCGTTGATGGTTAGTAAATTGTCGTAGAACCACTGTGAAAGTATTTTAATGTCGCTGTCTATACTTGTTTGGACTTCTTGATGGGTTTTTCCGGCATATATGAAACATGTGTCGTCTGCATACATATAGTGCGTTGCGTGTAAATTTGTTTCGGCAAGGTCGTTCATATATATGATGTACAGCGTGGGAGGTAGGTTTCCTCCCTGTGGAATTCCGTACTCTCCTGAATATTGCGTATTGCTTGTAGCTGCATTTGTGCTCGTGTATTGGGGTCTGTTTGTCAGGTACGTATCGATTAGCCTTAGATATTTTCCTGTGATGTTTATCGCTTTGAGTTTCTTGAGTAGGTTTTCCTTCGAGATGGTGTTGAATGCCTTCTTTAGGTCGATAAATAGTGCTACTACTACTTTTCCCTCGTCTAATCTGCATTTTATTTCGTTGGTCTACGATATGACCAATGCCGCCAATGTTGTACCAGAATTCTTCTGGTATGCATATTGCTGAGTATCTATGATGCTGTGTTTTTGCAGATGTTCTGTTAAGCGGCTTTGAATAATTTTTTCTAAAATTTTGTTTAGCGTCGATAACAGAGCTATTGGACGATAGTTCTCTGGCTGGTTTTTTTTTCTCCTGATTTGTAGATTGGTTTGATTGCTGTCATCTTGAGGCAGTCTGGGTACTGTCCACTGTCTATGACATCGTTAGTTACTTTAACCAGTATCGGCGCTAATGTTTCCTTGTTGTTTTTTATTATGGTCGTTGTTATTTTGTCGTGTCCTGGTGCAGTGTTATTTTTTAGTTTTCCGATGATATCGTTTATCTCGTTTTCGTTTGTGTATTGAAATACTGCTTCTACTGTGTTTTTGTTTGAAGTTGTTGTGGCTATTGGTTTTATGTGTTTGTTTTTTATTTGTAATTCTGCTAATTCCTTTCCGACATCTGTGAAATAGTCGTTGATTGTGTTTGCTATTTCTTGCGGCTCTTTTGTTATGGTGCCGTCTTGTTTTGTCATACAGTCTATATGTTGCTTCTGTCTTGTGTTATTTGCAATCCTGTTTACTATCGTCCACATATTTCTCGGACTGTTTTTGTTGAGGAAAAACTTGTTTAAAAAGTATTGTCTTTTGGTTCTCTGGATACGTTTCTTTGTAGTCTGTTTTTTCATATGGTACACTTCTCGTAGGTAGTTGTTGTGCGGATTTCTCTTCAGTCGTTTGTATAGTTTATGGTAGCATAAAAATATGATTGCCTTACATTATTTCGAGAAAGAGTCAAATTATGAACTGACTTAATCAACCTGGAGAACACAGATTTTGTGAAAAGAATGCGAATATGCATGATAGAAATATTTCGTCGTACTGAAGGCTAATCAATACTCAAAAATTTCCTGCCATGTATAGTTTAAGAAAAAACTGAAGTAAAAATGTAAAAGAAACTTGAATCTTGTAATACTTTATTTTTAATTTCAGAGGCTGCCGGCTTTTTATACTAAAATTAAAAAATAAATCAGACCATTAAGCCACCATTAAAACTATAAAGATGAACAAAAAAACGTAAGGCGTCCGGATTTAAAAAAGAATGTCAAAGTTAAAAAAATTGAAGATGAATGGAATTTACTATAAAAATATGTACTTTGATCGTTAAAGTGTAAAAAATTTAAGTCTGAATACAGGAAATCCTGCAAATCCAGGACACCTGGCAACCCTAGCGTAGCCTGTACCTTTACGGTCACAATGCGATTGAGAAGTTGTGTCAAAGTATTTTATTTGACATGAACAGTTTTATTTATCATAAATTTGGTTTTCATTTGAAAATATAATATCTGGTGAATATAAATGGTTGTGTTTTAATTTTGCTTTGCAACAGTTTATGTTTTAAGTTGGAATGCGAGATTTTCCAATTGTAATATGTCAACCTTCAAAAAGAAGGAAACCCTATCTGAACCTAACGTAACCAATAAACCAAACAATAGCAGTTGTGAAAAGGACGATTTCTTCGATTTTTTCCATTTATTTTGATATCTCAGGAGAAGAAATAATAATGGATAAAAACTGCAAAAATAAATATAAGTGTTAGGGTGCTTCTTATTTTATAATTTTACTTGAAAGGTTATCCCTTCAAAGTTTTATATGACAAAGAAAATCTATAGTAATTTTTTTATTTTAGTTTCTTTTTTTCTTTAGTATATTTTTTATTTATAGAAATGTATACAAATTCAATATTCATATTACTTATTTTATATTATTTTTATTATATTATTATTTATTTCTAGTTGTATATTATTATTATATATTGGATTTTTTCCATTTATTTTGATATCTCAGGAGAAAAAAATGATAATGGAGAAAAACTCAAAAAATAAATATATGTGTTAGGGTGCTTCTTATTTTATAATTTTTCTTGAAAGTTTATCCCTTCAAAGTTTTATATGACAAAGTAAATTTATAGTAATTTTTTTATTTTAGTTTCTTTTTTTAGTATGTTTTTTATTTATAGAAATGTATACAAATTCAATATTCATATTACTTATTTTATATTATTTTTAATATATTATTATTTATTTCTAGTTATACAGGGTTAGCCAAAATTACCGGAACACCCCAATAATTCTACAACGGTAAAAAATTTCAAAAAAAAAATCAAACAAAAGTTTTTAGACTTTAAACAATCCATCGTTCAAATATATTTTGAATATACAGGGTGTTCATTTTATTATAGAAATCGCGTAAATTTTTTTTTTTCAAATGGAACACCCTATATCTTTTTACATTTTATAATTTTAGGACTAATTCTGGACATTGTTTATTAAAATAATTTTTTTATAAAATGCATCATTTTTGAGTTTTAAGCAATTAATTAAAATTAGTCAAAATTACCGGAACACCCAAATAATTCTCCATCGGTAAAAAAATTTCAAAAAACATTCAAACAAAAGTTTTTGACATTAAACAAGCTATCATTAAAATATATTTTTAATATACAAGCTGTTCATTTTTTATGCAAATTTGGTTAACTTTTTTTTTCAAATGGAATACCCCGTATATTTTTACATTTTATAATTCTAAGACTAATTCTAATAATTTTTTATTGCAATAATTTGTTTATAAATTTCATAATTTTTTAGTTATAAGCAATTAGATGAAGTAATACCTCATCTCCTAGTTATATTCAACGAAGATCTGAATAATATTTGATTTCAACAAGATGGTGCACCGCCGCATTCCAAGTTCGGAATTATTTAAATTCAATTTTCCCGCAGAGGTGGATTGGAAGGAGAGGATCCATTGAATGGCCACCTAGGTCGCCGGATTTACAAATACTGGATTTTTCTATTTGGGGCCACCTAAAGTCCAAGGTTTACACCAATAGGCCGCACAACATTGATGCGTTGAAGCAGAGGATAGTGGACGAAGTTCAGAGTATTACTGTCGATCATTTAGACAACTGTTTACGGGAATTTGTTGATAGGTTGGGGCATTGTCAAGCCGCTCAGGGATGGCAGTTTGAAAATTTAATTTAATTGTTTTGTTATTTTTTCTTCACATTGTTATTATTTATCCATTCGGCTAAAATAAATGTTTTGGAGTTTTGATTAATTGCTGATAATTAAAAAAGGAATCAATTTATAAAAACCTACTTGAAAAAAATTGTTAGAATTAAAAAATAAAAATGTACAGGACGTTCAATGAGAAAAGGGAAAAGTTTTCCATACTTCCATAATAAAATAAACACCCTGTATATTAAAAATATATTTGAACGATAGCTTGTTTAAAGTAAAAAACTTTTGTTTGAATGTTTTTTGAAATATTTTTACCGATGAAGAATTATTTGGGTGTTGCGGTAATTTTGACTAATTTTAATTAATTGCTTAAAACTAAAAAATGATTCATTTTATAAAAAAATTATTTAAATAAACAATGTCCAGAATTAGTCCTAAAATTATAAAATGTAAAAAGATATAGGGTGTTCCATTTGATAAAAAAAAATTTACGCGATTTCTATAATAAAATGAACACCCTGTATATTCAAAATATATTTGAACGATGGATTGTTTAAAGTCTAAAAACTTTTGTTTGATTTTTTTTTTAAATTTTTTACCGTTGTAGAATTATTTGGGTGTTCCGGTAATTTTGGCTAACCCTGTATATTATTGTTATATATTGGAATTTTCCATTTATTTTGATATCTCAGGAGAAAGAAATGATAATAGATAAAAACTGCAAAAATAAATATGTGTTAGGGTGCTTCTTATTTTATAATTTTTCTTGAAAGGTTATCCCTTCAAAGTTTTAAATGACAAAGAAAATCTATAGTAATTTTTTTATTTTAGTTTCTTTTTTCTTTAGTATGTTTTTTATTTATAGAAATGTATACAAATTCAATATTCATATTACTTCTTTTATATTATTTTTATTATATTATTATTTATTTCTAGTTATATATTATTGCTACTATATTATTGTTTAGAATTTATTTTCCCTTCAAACCCTAATTTTTCCAACACCATTGTGTTAAACTAGTGTCTAGTCCAGTCACCTGGATTTTAGGTTGTAATATTTCTTTATCACTTATTTCCCTCATTTACAGGTAAGACATTTATGTTAAGGTATTTATTGTATTTCCTTTACAATTCTTTTTTTAATCCTGATATATTTTCTCACAAGTAACCATCTTCTAATCATTACCTAAGCAATTAATTATCTTTATTTGTCGTAGGTATGCATTTGGGATATTGCAAAACAAACTTTAAGGCATCAGGCGGAGATAGGATTTGCAATAACCACATTCAAATGGGGCTCGAAAAACAGGCTACTGGTTAGTACCGTCGACGGTGCAATCTACGTATGCGATGTTCGAACGTGGAGCCTCGTAGAAAAACTAACTGGACATAAAGACGACGTGTTGAGTATGTGCGTCTCTCAGGACAAGACCTTCGTACTGACGACATCGGACGACTGCACTGCCAAAATTTTTAATCTAAAGGTAGATTAAGACGATGTTGTAGATGTCGTCATAGTGGTACATGCGACTAAACTGAAACTCAATTCTCTATGGCGATTTTATAAATTCAATATTTCGGTGTTATTCATTCTTATCGATGTTATACACTCGTATATTTGTAAATTTTTCGACTCTACACAATTATACTGCTATTCGCAATTGTTATTGTAAATTTATCCTCATTTTTTTAAATAAATGTTTGTTTGTTACTATATTTGTTTGTTTGTTTTACCCAGTATAATTACAGTCGAACCACAGACTAGACATATCAGACTGGCCACTCGAAAAAGGGACTATGTTTCGAGAGAGAGATAGAGGGCTAAACGAGATTAAAGCCCATTCGTGAGTACTCGGGAGAAAGCAATAAAATAGCGCGTGGATTTTAAAATCAGCTGTTGTGCCAACCGGCAACTAACCTCAAACAACACTTGTTTTGACGTTAACATTTGTTGGTTATGTGATCGGTAGTTATTGCGATGTTTGTTTTCGTGTTTTCAAGTATGTCTACGGTTGCTTCTTCGATCTTTGATCTTAGTATGACGGAATTGCCCGACAAATATAGTTAGTCGGTCTGGAACTTGAACAGCATTAGACCAGTGAGTACGTCACTTATTTCAATGATTATAATTGACATTTGAATATCAAAACAATCAACTGAAAATAACTCATTCAAACTTACCGCCCGAAAGCTAACCCAAATTAAAGGGTTCAAGGTCTCGTCTTTGGTCGAACTTCAATAACTCAAACAATGACTTGCCACAAAAAAGTTTGAGTTATCAAGACTACTAGTTATTGCAAAAAAATTAGCTACTTATGTACTCGTATGTATAGTTTTACCCAAGAATAACACCATAAATTGGGCTTGCTACAGATTTCCTATCCTGAAAAGTATATAAATATATCTTATTATAGTATACAAAAAGTCGGTTATTTCTGACTGACAATGGAACGTTTTATTTTAATTTTCAAAAGAGTGATTGTTATTACACAAAATATTCTGATTGAATTATCAAGATATTCGAATACTAGAAGTTTGAGTGATCAAGTAAAAATTACACATAATGGGGTATTCCGGTGTTTTTGAAATTGTCATTTTTTACAAAGTATGGGTGCTAGTGTTTGCTACTTCACAAGTAAAATATCAAACATTGTTTTAAATTAAGAGAAATCGTTGTTTGAATTAGGATTGGTATTTGTGACGTCACAAAGACCGCTCAAAGTGAGCGACTTGACAACGTTGCTATATCTAGGGTGCACGTAGTAAATTTTTGTCTTCTGTTGTGTCAACGTTTAGAATCGCTCGTTTGTTGACACCTGCTTTGGTTATTGAGGTTATATCAAACACTTGTTCAAAATGTATAAACTCCAACGCCGACATTGTTCTGTGCCGGGCTGTAACAGCAGTAGAACAGTAACTCCTGATAAGATATCTTTACATTGCCGACTAGCGAGATGAGAGATGTTTGGCTTCAAGTTTCAATGATCAAATCATCTCTCAAAAAAGTTACCTTTATTCGTTGTCAAACAACAGGGTCGCCAACCGTCAACTTGGCCGATCAGCTGTTCGAGAGCTGTCCGCTGTTGCCACCGCTACTAGGGATCGGTAATCATCGTGTATTTCCGAGAGTGGTCGGTGAATTCAAACGAAATGCACTTTTAATTGCAATTATCTTATAGAAAAACTAAATGAAGAAGCTCATAGCTTAACTACATGAATCCTCATAAATTATACAATAGGTTAAACCGAATATCTGCTTAAATTTTGACATGACCGGAATACCCTATTGTCATTCCTGACGCTAACACCAACCAATTTAGTTTGAATTATCAAAAATTCGAGTTGTTGAAGTTAGACTATATTATTGACGAAATTTTTAATAAAATCCTTTTTTAAACCTCTTTCCTGTAACAAAATATTCATTCGAAAAGATAATAGTAGACATTTTTTTTCTCATACCAGCAAAAAAGAGAAAACTCAAGAACTGCAAGCATTCACAAGCATTTGAAAAACATTTTTCTCTTCAACAGATCATTTGCATAGAGAATATGCATCCAAACTTACTCCATAATTTTCTTTTACGCCTGTGTATTCACATATAGCTAATTTTTATATTTACACTTTGAGAGAAAATTAAAGCTTTATTTGTTGTAAAATATGTGCTAATATTAATGTAGAGATGTTAGCCTTTGAGAGGGCTATAATTTTATGATCATTACTTACATAATTATACGATAATTTGATCTCTAAAAATGGTGACAAAATATGAACATGATTATCAATTAATTTCTCAATGATACAGATTACTCTCAAAATACTTGATGTCCGAATCCAAAGTATGTAGTTTACAAAATTAATATTATTTTAACATCAAACCTTTTGTAACGTCGTTTAACTGCTTGGAATTATAGCAAAACCAAAACATAGAAATCAATTTTGTTCGTTTGATAAATTCACTGACTGATAATTATTGTTATTATTCTACAAGTGCTTTTCTCCTTTCTTCATTCAACTAATCAATGATAAATTGTTATATCTACAGTACAGACAAAGCGTTTTGTTGTAAAAATTATCCCTTTCACAAAATAATAATGAGCAAACCGCAACTTGGCGATTCTAATTATTTTCACTTTTACGCTTTTTATCTTTTTTATTTTTTCCACTCGTTCATGCTCTTTGGTGTTTACGCAATATCCGCAAATCTTGCATTGATGCATTTGTGAAAATTACCTCGTTCCTCACTTTTGAACACGTGTCCGGCGTGTCGGCAGATCCTTAATCTAAAACACGGTAATTCCACATTAATTCTCAAAAAACTAAACGATGGCTGACGAATCCGGCGAACCACTATCCAAGAAGTAAGTGCGCTAACTAGAATTTACCAAAAGATAAATATCATCGAGCATATTGCACGATTTACAAGCACATAACCTAAACAAAAATGATGCAAGCGTTGAGTTTATTTAGAAATCGTGCAATAACAAGTTCCTTCACTCAAATAAGGCGAAGGTACGTGAATTTACTCCGATTGTAGTAAAATTAATTGTTATTTGTGATGTTCCAGCGAATTGAAGAGGCGACAAAAAGCCGAACAGAAGCTTAAAGAAAAAGCGGAAAAAGTGGCCAAACAACCAGTCCTAGCGGCCAAACCGAAGAAGCAAGCCGAAGAGGAAATCAGCCCTAACGAATATTTCAAACTACGCACGCAAGCGGTCGCTAATTTGAAGTCTTCAGGACCAGCGGATCAACCTTATCCGCACAAATTTGAGGTTACGACATCCCTCGAGGAATTTATCAATAAATATTCGCATTTAAAGAACGAAGAAGTCCTCGATAATGACGTTGTTTCGATTGCCGGTCGTATTCACTCTATTCGAGAATCGGGGGCTAAGTTGATATTTTACGATTTGCGTGGCGAAGGCACTAAGTTACAGGTTATGGCTACAGCGAATAATTACGAAAGTCTCGAAGGGTTTACGACGGATACAGATAAAATACGTCGGGGTGATATTGTGGGTATTCAAGGAGTACCAACCCGAACTAAGAAGGGTGAGCTGTCAATTCGCCCAAAAAAGATAAAATTGTTATCACCGTGTTTGCATATGTTGCCGCATCTGCATTACGGCCTCAAGGATAAAGAGACGCGGTTTAGGCAACGGTATCTAGATTTGATTCTAAACGATCGCGTTCGTAATATTTTCATTGTACGTGCGAAAATTATTTCGTATGTTCGTAAATTTTTCGACGAACTCGGTTTCTTGGAAATTGAAACTCCGATGATGAATATGATTGCTGGGGGGGCCACGGCAAAACCGTTTGTGACTTACCATAACGATTTAAACATGCAATTGTACATGCGTATCGCACCCGAGTTGTACCATAAGATGCTCGTTGTCGGGGGGATAGATCGCGTTTACGAGATCGGCAGGCAGTTCCGCAACGAAGGAATTGATTTAACGCATAACCCCGAATTTACAACGTGCGAGTTTTATATGGCGTACGCCGATTACAACGATCTGATGACGATAACCGAGAAATTACTCGCGGGGATGGTTTATAGTATATACGGGACCTATAAAATAAAATATCACCCTGACGGTGTTGATGGTGTTGAGCACGAAATAGATTTCACCCCTCCGTTTAAACGATTACAGATGATCCCAACGTTGGAGTCCGAATTGAAAGTAAAGTTCCCTCCTTGCGATCAAATGGGTTCGGAAACAACCAAAAAATTCTTGGACGATCTCTGCGTAAAGCACCAAGTTGAATGTCCAGCTCCAAGGACAACAGCTCGTTTACTCGATAAACTAGTCGGAGATTTCATCGAGGAAAAATGCATTAGTCCTTGTTTTATAACCGAGCATCCTCAAATCATGAGTCCTCTAGCAAAGTGGCATAGATCCATTCCTGGTTTAACAGAACGGTTTGAGTTATTTGTAATGAAAAAAGAGATTTGTAACGCATATACTGAGTTGAATGATCCTGTCGTACAAAGGGAGAGATTTGAACAGCAGGCTAAGGATAAAGCGGCTGGTGATGATGAGGCGCAACTTGTGGATGAAACTTTTTGTACTGCGCTGGAGTATGGTTTGCCGCCGACAGCTGGATGGGGACTCGGTTTAGATCGGTTGACGATGTTCTTGACTGATAATAACAATATTAAGGTTGGTGTGAAGGAGGTTGTGCGGAGTTGTTTGATGGTTTTGATGTTGTTTTAATTTTAGGAGGTGTTGTTTTTCCCGGCGATGAAGCCTGATGATCCGAACAGGAATAAGGATGAGAAGGAACAGGAGAGCGAGCCTGCTGTATGATTGTTGGTTATTTGTAATTATTTATTGAATAAATAATAAGGCAAAAGTATATTTTAGTTGTTTTGTTTGATGTCTTTTTAATATAAAGTGCTATTATAGTCCAGAGAAAATTGTAGAAAGTCCAAATAAAAAACCTCTGCGTTTCCTCTTCAACCTCGAAATGGTACACTGACATTACATCAAGAATTTTTCAATGTCAGCATAATGAACGCTTGTATTGTAATTTGTACTGTAGAAACTTTGGACTATTTGGGCTGATGATGTGACTGAGTAACGAAACGCGTCCCCAAGTAAATTAAATAAACTGTAGTAAGAAGAGGTTTTTTATTTGGGCTTTCTATTAAAGTTATTATCACTTAAAAAAATAAGTTAAAAATTAAATTAGCCTCATTTAAATAACAGAATGGGGCAAAAATAATAAACAAAAATGGAAGCAGTAAATATATTGTCACTAATTCACAAGGGCGTAGCCAGGGGGGGGGGCACCTGCCCCCCCCTGGCTCTCAAAATAAAAATGCACAAAATTGTATTAGGTACATAATAAATTTACAAAGACACATAACATGTACTGTAACCAGTACCTACCTCCAAATCTCAATACAGGGTGAGGTATTTATTGGTAAGTTGATTTATTGGGAATTAATAGAGGAATTGTTTATGCAACCGACAAGTAAGTTGAAGTAAAAATTTTAGATTGCTTTATTACAAATAACCTTATATAATAATATAATGTTATTTGTAATAAAGCAATCTAAAATTATATCTTCAATTTACTTGTCGGTTTGGCAACCAAAACCACATATCAACTTTGTATATTACTGGAGTCTGTGTGATGTGTAGTTATTGAACGCGATAATAAAGCAGTGTTTTTTTTACTAAGTATTAATTATTATTTGGAAACCAGTGTTATATCGTTGTATGATTGGGTGATTAGGATTACTGGTCCTAAAAAGTATTTCAGTTATAGGATTACGTGATTACAGTGTTATCACTGTATCCATAACACTGTAATCACGTAATTATTGCAGTTTAAGTGCATATAGCTAAATATTACTATAGATTAATCTAATTTTGTTGAGTTTCGAGTTTGGTCTCGTTTGGCAAATGTCAACCCGTTTACCTATAGTTTGTCTTTTAAGCAATAGATGGCGCTATGGCGGTTCTTGCATTAATTCGCTGTTCGCAAATATCTTGGAAATTATGATATATTAGTATTACTGTTCTTGTACACTTATATGTACATTTTGATACATTTGATACATGTCCTCCAAGAATATTTGTTTCGGTAGCATGCTCAGCGTTCATCGCAACATTGCAAATGAAGACCAAGAGCAGTTCAAAGAATCTGTCCTGCAGAAGTTTTCCGAAAACAAGCGGAAACTTAACATTACGTAATGTTTTATTAGCATATTTCATATTATGTACATACCTCATACATATATTTTTATAAACAAAAAGATATGCGATAAGAAATATTTATTTACTTAAATTTTGGTATTTTTCTGACTCCTTGCCCCCCCTGTAAAAACTTCTGGCTACGCCCTTGCTAATTCATAGAGAAAAAATTTACATTTACTAATCTCTGTACTCTGTACAGTAAAATCTAAATACAGTAAAAGCAGGAATATATGAAATTTAGTTATTTGTTGGCCGTCTTCGGTCATGTTTGCAAGCATTATTCACCTATTTCGCAACATTTTAACCAATATCAGAATTCACGTTTTGGAGAACAAACTTATTCCTTCGAAATTCATATACATATACAGCTTGTCTATATTAAGTAAACGCAATTGAACGTTTTTAAATCGGTGTTTCACCTGCCAAAAAATCGATTCTTAATTGCTTATGGAAAAAATGGGGAACGCATTTCAGTCGCGCGGAGCGCGACTGTCCCCCTAAATGGACCATTCTACGTTGCGTGAGTTTTCGAAATCGACGAAAAACGACCTCTCGGGCGTTTTTGCTTCGAAATTTTCCGAAACGCGATCGATTTTGGTGAACAAACCTCAACATTCCAGTGCAGTTTGATTCGTGTTGCCATTGGCTACCGGCTATAAACGTCAAAAACGCTACCATAACCTACATAACCTATTCATATTGCAGTTTAGCTATGTACAACAGTACAAAGCTAAGCGATTTGTTGGTTATTATCTGCGGGGGCCTAAAAGCACAAAATCTATCCCCACAAATACCCTTTAAGAAACCAATAACCTATGTTGTACATATAGTACTAATTATTAATTCGCATTTGTCTGTATTACGTACGAATGCGTAGTTGATACCTATGTACTCCTGCATAATGCCTGCATATTATGAAAACACAAGTAAGTAAATTAATAGAGATGATTAGCTTTTCATTCAAATTGTGCAGTTTACTTTAATTGCTTTCAGCTTGGGACGAAATATGTTAGATGGCACTTAGGGCGTCTGCGGACAGCCCCAACATCAAGAAACACCACATAACCTAATATTTTGACGGTAAATTGCAGGAACAACCGCACACATAGAATAAGGTGAGTTTATTACAGATTATTTGTAGTACACAATTAGTTATTTATTAATAATTTTAGGATGTAAACAAACTGTCGTACAATGACTAATTTGTACGTATTTAGCCGCAAATACAAAAGATCTTCCAGGTCCAAGGATATCAAAAGAGACAGATGGCATACAACCAAGTTCTACCATACCATAACCCCTACAAGAAAGCGAAAGTTAAAATAGTGTGGGAATTGACAGAGCGCAAGAGAGAAGCCTTAGAATGTGAACATCAACTCGATTATGTCAGATGGGGGATGATTCCAGAGAAAATAAACAAGAATTGTTCCTCTAACCAAACATTTAGTAGAAGAATTTTAAGGAATGAAACAATTTATTATTTTGAGGTTAGATCCAGTATATATGTCATTGAATTTTGTTTAATTTGTTTTTTTACAGGTACATCTATGATGTGATAAATAGGCTGCAGGAACAAGGAATCTAATTTTGGTTTAAAGAAAGTTATATCAAATGATGATTCGAAAGTGAACTAGACTTATCGTAGGGTAACCGTAAGTCTCAGTAACCCGTAATGAGATTTTCAATTTCATATACATACGTACCATTCATACTACAAAGAGACGGTTTCAATCAAGGTCTGTTTTGCTATAACCATAAATTAGGACAAACTTTGGATTTGGTTAGAATTTATTTATCTCAACCCGTCTTTGCACACGGCCAGCTAAATGTGGCATTTTCTACGGCTAAAAAGTGGGATTCTACGTGGGGCGATTATTGAAAAAGAGTCTATTCAAATCAACAGGTACATGTTATGAAGAAATATTTAAGTTTGTAAATATTCCATTTTTTACTTATTTTATTGGCTTCTGTAATATATACATATGTATACTATAATGTGCAATTGTTCTAAAAATATATATTATATGAACAGTCTCAGAAAAGGAATAATGTTTATAATTTTTTTCAATTGTTTTTTTTTTGTAGTAAGGGTAAAGTATTTTTCAAGTTGAAAATTTTTAGCTATAGTTTGTGACAGTAGTATAAAAATATTACTCTACTGCAAGATTTATGTCTCCTGCAATAGACATAAAATTGAGTAATTTTAACAATTGAAGCTTATTTTCTGTTCCAATTAAACTGGGAACAAAATCTAACAATTTCTTTTTTCAAGTAACAAATATCTTTAATAAGATCTAAAAGAAAAAAAAATCAAATATTTTTTTCAAAAAAGTTCCGTACAAGCGTAGATTATAGTTACTGGACCAACAACATGCCATTATATAAAAAATAACTTAATGTTATATTTGACAAATATACAATTAATGTTATATAAGTTGATAAAAAGTGGTCTCTATGGACCCATGTATACCACTAACAAATTTTGCCCAATTGAAAGCAATCTAGCTCTTCCACACGGTGTCTAAATTTGTTTTACATTTCTATTGAGATCATGTTTGTCACTTGAAAAAAAAAACGATTGTTAGATTTGTCGTCGTAATTTGTATTGATTATGAAAATAAGCTAAATTTGTTAATATATTTTAATAATATATTTTTTATACTATTATTTCACACCATACTTATTCTTAAAATTAATCAATTTGAAAAGAAAAAGCAACAATAAAAAGAAAATCAAATTTATTGCGACAAATTATATTTTTTTTTACTTGCGCGAGACTATTTTTTTTAAGTTGAGGCAGTTTTTTTTTTGCTGTATATACTGGGTGACCCACGCCATAGGTGCTCCCGTTTGTTTTTTGTTTATAAAGCTGGACGAATGTAATTTGGGAAAGTGTTAATAGACAAAAATGCCATTCTTTGCGATGCTCTTGAGGATAATATGACTACCCGTTTTTCCGGAAATGACGTCATCTTTGAAATTTTAAATGGCACCCTATATTCTTTGTGTGATATTTTCAATCATGATGACATTCTGAACACAAAAACATATTGATCGTCAATTTTTATCACCATGGCAACGCAATTTTTTTGTGTATTAATGGGCGGCTATGCTATTGGTGAAAATAGTCGAAAATTGTCAAATAAACACTAACTAAATCGATTTTGGCCGACATTGCATTACTGGCGCCCTCTAGCGTGATTTAATTGGTTTTTGGCCAGTGAGGCATTTGTTTCACGGGTACCCAATGGCCACACCCTCATTATTCGATAGAAAATATCTTTCCGATTACAAAGATACCAAATACTTGATATTTTGTTGAAATTCGTAGCGTACAAATGTTGTTAGAAGCAAGGAAATCGAAAAAAAATGTTGACCTAATTATCAAAGTCAGCATACATAGTCAGCGTCAAAGTCACTCAATGGACTACTCGAAGGAAGTAAGTGATTATTCGAGGAAATACATTTTTCCGACACAATGAGAATCAGAGTGTGGCCATTGGGTACCCGTGAAACAAATGACCCACTGGTCAAAAACTAAATAAATCACGCTAGAGGGCGCAGGTAATCCATAGTCGGCCAAAATCCATTTAGTTATTGTTTATTTGAGAATTTTCGACTATTTTCACCAATTCATAGACCCCTAGATTAATACACAAAAAAGATATTTTTGCGTTGCCTTGGTGATAAAAATTGACGATCGATATGTTTTTGTGTTCAGAATGACAATGTCAATGTCATCCTGATTGAAAACATGACACAAAGAATATAGGGTGCCATTTAAAATTTCAATGATGACGTCATTTCCGGAAATACCGGTAGTCATATTAATCTCCAAGAGTATTCCAAAGAATGGCATTTTTTGTCTATTAACACTTTCCCAAATTTCATTCGTCCAGCTTTATAAACAAAAAGAATAAACGGGAGTACCTATGGCGTGGGTCACCCGGTATGGGTCCATAGGAACAACTTTATATCAACTTGAAAGTTTGATTATGCAAAAAAAGGCTTTTTTAAAAGGCGGTCTAACGATTCCTGCGATGTACCGATTCACTGATCTACCCATTAGGCGGTCCACAGGTCCACTAGTCTATATTAAGTAAACGCAATTGAACGATTTTAAATCGGTGTTTCACCTGCCAAAAAATCCATTCTTAATTGCTTATGGAAAAAATGGGGAAGGTATTTCAGTCGCGCGGAGCGCGACTGTCCCCCTAAATGGACCATTCTACGTTGCGTGAGTTTTCGAAATCGACGAAAAACGACCTCTCGGGCGTTTTTGCTTCAAAATTTTCCGAAACGCGACCGATTTTGGTGAAAGGACCTCAACATTTCAGTAGCTGTTTATTCCGCGTCGTCATGGCTGCGAGCTAGAAACGTCAAAAACGCAACCATAACCTATTTGCATTGGTATGTACAAAGCTAAGCGATTGCATTATCTGCGGGGGCCTAAATGCACAAACTCCGTAGTCCGTACCCACAAATAATCTTTGATAAACCTATAACCATGTTGTACGTATAATAATAATTATTAATTCGTAATTATTTGCCTTTGCGTTAATATTTGTTCGAAGAATTATATATGTATCGATTTAATGAATGTTATTTGCGAAATGTTCGCGTCTCAAACCAAACGTGAAAGCACCGCGCAGTTAGAACCTATTTTAACCTAATACGAATACAACTGTAAGTAAATTAATATAAATTAGCATAATTAGTTTAAAATTGTCCGTTTGCTTTCCCCTAATTTTTACAGCTTGAGAGGTTATATATTAGATGGCACCACAAGATATTTCTGCTACTAGCGCCCCTAGCGGGCGTGAAATATCGTCACATAACCTATAATTATGCATCATTTAGAATGAACACAATACAAAATATAACTGCAAGACCTGTGTACAAGACCAAGAAGTAGTAGAAGATCAATAGGGTGTGGAATTGATAGAGGCGCCTGAAAAAAGCCTCCAATGGCTCGGAATATGGTCCCCAGCAAGATTTTGTTGCGAACAGCATCACCCACTTTCAACTGCCCGTGGTTCTTTCGAATGGTTTCTCCAGATTAAACAAAAATACAGTAAAACAATTCTATGGAATTCATCAATTTGTTGTAAACATGGAGGTAATTTTTGAGTTTAGAACATGTAGCTTTTGTTAATTTAATATATTTGCAGGTAACGTGGTATGATGAAAAGCACACACGCAGTGGAAATGGATGCAGGTCTTTCGGTCTTAATAACACCGAGTTGCTTTGCGTAGACAACGTACCATAACAAAGTAAACAATTATTTATTTAAGTAAAAACTCGACCCAAAAGTTAGCGTTTCCAAGGGAGTACCGGTTGATTAGATTTGGCTATGACGCAAGGTTACTAAAAATAGACAGGTTGTCTGGTAACTTATAAGCATACGTCACTCAGTTTGCAACATGAAGTCAACTGATATGGAATTCATCGTTTTATGTGAGTGTATAAAAAATAATAGTTTTAGGTTGGAGATGGGTCATAAAACGGCCCGTAGCATGTCAGCAAGCCTTCTAATTTCTATGAATTCATATAAATTTAAACGGGCATATTAAGTGACGTATTCTCTACCTTTTTTTGCTGGCCTCTTATATTGGCCCAAAGTTGCCAGACAACATGTAAATTTTAATGTGGTTGGCCATAGCCGACATCATAATGTTATATTTGCCTGTTAATATTTATTTAGTTCATGTGGCCACAGTAACCAAATGCATTTTTTTGGCAGCGAGGTGCAGGCAAAAAAACTTAAACAATTTACTATGTTAAAAAGCTTTTAATCAACTCGAGATTAGGTAATATTAATTATATTAAAAATTTTATTAGTTCGGTTCAAAAGTTTTGGGTATTACGTACCTATTGTATTAGCACTGGAACATCATTCCGATTTCTATCCAATCCATTTGTTAACTGAAGTGAAAATCGTGCATTGAATCATCCAACTTTGTTTTAAAATTTAAATATGAATATTGTGTTTTAAATGATACTAATTAATTATAAATTGTTCAACCATTTTTTGTTTAAATTTTGATATTTCTTTTTGAGTTTTTGGTTTATAGACACAAATAAATTTTAAATTAAATATTTTCACAATCTTTTATTGTGCTTTTGCTTGACAGGCAAGGGTACATTTTATTTTCCATTTGTGTTACGAAGGAGGAAAGGTACTGGTATATAAATTTAATATTTTACCATTTATTTCTATTTAAAAACTGAGCGCTTGGCTGTATAGTTTTTGTCCAATATATCAAAACAATAATAGAACTACCTAATAGTAACATTATACATTATTCACTTTTGAAGTTGAATGGATTTCTCCCAATTGTTTTTCAAAATATTTTTCCTTAAACTTAATTATGTCTATGTACTAAAGAATCCAAAGCTTCATCATTCAATAGTGGTATCATCAATGGCAATCAACACATGACAGAATATGATATATAAAAAATCCTATTGCATGTATAATAAAAATTATAAAGGATATATCCTATGACTAAATGTCTTGAATGGTTTGAAATTATTAAAATAAGATTTTGTTTTTTTTTTAGTTGAATAAAATTTCAAAAACTAATAGGGCAACATACATAAAATATGCTCTTTTTGATGACATTAAAAATATTAAAAAACGGCGGAGATATTATTACCAACGAGACCTGTTGTCAAAATATTATTGGCATTCTTGACCACACAACAATGAAATTGAAATTATGAAATTTTCAGGAAACATTGTTGAAACATAGTCCAAATGTGGGAAACATAGCTATAATATAAATTGACAAAACATTTTCTCAGAGGTGATAAAGTTTGTCTCTTACAAAAAATAAAATTTATTGCGACAAATTATATTATTGTCACTTGCGGAAGACTATTTTTTTAATACGCCAATTTCTTTTTGGTTGTATATATGAGTCCATAGAAACAACTCTATATCAACTTGAAAGTTAGATTTTTAAGACAGCCAGTGTATAGGTGGTCTATCGATTTCTGCGATGTACCGATTCACTGATCTACCCAATAGGCGGTCTACAGGTCCACTAGTCTAAAGTAAATAGTTTTAATTGTTTGTCAAAAGATTGGCATTTGCAGGCCTTTCTTAAAAACTACGTTAATCTAAATTTTTGCTGATTTTGTCCTAAAAATTTTGTCGCATAAGAACTAAACCCATAGCTAGATGCTGATGTTATGAAAAATTAGATAAGCTATACAGGGTGATTGTAGCATGCACTAGTTTTTAAACATCTTTAAATGGCTTTTTCTTGGATTTTTAAATGGAACATCCTGTACATATATTATTTGCTAATTGAAATGTCCCTTAAGTTCTTTGTAACTTATATTCACTATATCGTATATCTATTTTTACTGGTTTTTGTGATATTTGTAATTTAAAGAGTAGTATGCTATTTAGTACCTTAATATTGCTTTGTATACAGTGTGCTGGATAGCAATGCAGCACGATGTAAAATATTTAAAGGGTTATAGAAGAAGCCATTTAGAACCTATTTAACTAGATTTATTCATATAAAAAGTATTACGGTTATCAAGATATTACAAAATTTTATAAGTATGTTTTACAATTTTTGCAAACGTACAGCAAGCGAACCTGAAGACCTACTAACTTCAGTTGGACTCCGAAGTAAACCAGAAA